>JADDOH010000448.1:0-82237 GCA_016648135.1 Agrypnia vestita
GTTTTTTTTCATGTGTATCATATTCGTGTATTATCTAGGGTGTCTCATAGCTAGTAGCAAAAATTTAACAGGTGAATTCCTCCCCTGATAATGAGTCGAAAATTTCCAAGCAATCATGATCATAATGTCAATAGTTACGGAGATAGGCAATATCAAAGCTTGCATTTTTTTTTCGATATTTCTGACTTATTTTTTACATGAAGTTTCACTAGCATTACAGTAACTAATACCAATTATGAAAAATTCATTCACTTAAATTCGTACATTTTGAGTCTGCCAGGGGATATTAGGGACGAAAAAAATATGATAATTTTTAAGAAAAACAAAGAAAATTCGTGATTCGATTTTGATTAGAAATTTGATGTACCAATATTTTATAATTAAAAATTATAAAAATAAAAATAATAATAATAACAATCTTATCTATCATTGAGAATACGTCTATGTGCAAAATTTCAGCTCGATTGAACCTTGGGAAGCGGGTGAAATATCGATTATAAGATTCCGTCCAGGTGAAGCTAATAGAAGCGTGGTGATAAAAATATACAATAAAGCAATAAGATTCGCACACTTGACTTAAGATACAGTTTATTGTACATCTTTGATGCAAGACATACACAATTAAGGTGTTAAAAGAATTCAAGCATAAAATTACAAGGTGGCTCTTTGGTGTGGGTAGGACAAAAAATGAGACCAATGTGTCATCCATATTAATATAGTCAATACAGTCCATATTAATATAGTCACAAAATTGTTTTGCAATGAAATTAAAGCTGTCACATATGACACATTGCTTTCGTTTTGTAGTCTGCCTACATTTGGTAACCGCTTTGTTGGCTTCTGTTTGAATGATTTTACTCCCTATATACAATGTCTAAATGTATAATTCTCTAATATATAGTCTTTTGTTTGTGTTTTATTTCTTACATACAATATATAAATCTTATTTCTAATATAATATATATATATATATATATATGTATGTGTGTGTATGTATATGTATGTATATATATACATATGTATATGTGAATGTATATATGTATGTGTATATATATGTGTATTATATATATTATATCTTGCTAATGTCCAAACTTAAAAAAAAAAAACTGTACAGGTAGTTGCTTCAGAACAGACACTGTCTAGTGAAGCAACTACCTTCATTTATATGTATAAATAAATTTAAAAGAAATAAATAAAATAAAAAAATAAATGCCTCTAGAAAAGTAGATCTATTTTTAAATTTCGCTGGGTGACGTCTTATATGAGCCCTGGTCTCGTACACTTAATATAATGTTACGCGCCGTGGCTCGGTCGAAATGAAATGAAAAACGTATTTTGTAATTGATCACTCGTAAAATAATTTATTATCGCTTCAACATTTTACGACATTTTACATTCGCCGGAAAGGCTATACTCATTTTAAACTCAAAGAACCGCTTCGCTTTTGTTTTGCTACTGCGGTAAGAACTTTTATAAAATCTTCGCTTTCGAATTATCTGTTAGTTCGTTATTTCAACGACTGAGCACACCGGCCCGCCGTTCTGCGCTGTTCTCTGCGCGCAAGCGCCTTCGCTCGTATTCGGCTGTCAAACGTCAACCGACAGCTCGTTACAATATATAATAGAGGATGAAATCGATAAAAAACAGTAAGCCGCTGAATACCTCGGATATATTCAAACGACAAGTACTCACCGCTGGACTTGGGAGGGGTCCTTCCAGGACGAGAGAGTGCAGCGCATTCCAGCTTGATATCGGGAGTCCAAACGTCCACATCGTAGTCCGGGAAGACGCGCCCGTAGCCGGTCTCCCTAGCGACCTCCTCATCGGATGAATCGCGCGCTTCTTGTTTCACCTCCATTTGAGCAACCTGCAGGGGGAATGGAGCGAGCCTTATACGGCCACCTACCCTGGGAGCCTGAAATTTAGACAGAAATTGGGTGATTTTTTACAAGGTCATTAAACATTTTTATGACGCTTTTTAAAGAACATATTATATAGGAAAATAATTTGAAAAAAAAAAACAAAATGGGAGCTCATGTGGAGATCCTCCGTCACGACTGAAATGCAACATTCCCCGGTATTGCTTGCCCAACGTAAATTGGCGTCCTGTCATTCAGTTCAATTTTGTATTTGCTCGGGAGCTGTGACATCTTGATTACCAATATACACTGAATTATTACCTCCAAAACATCCTAAACAGTCCGGGATGGTGCAAGAACAATTGCCAATGAAGAATTAAAGTTTTGCGAAGCTGAAAAGGCAAATAATGGATCGATATTACCGTCTGACAGTTTGACAGATAGAACGGCCGCCATTAGTGCTTGGTTTCTTTAGTGCTGCCCGACCAAATTTCTGTATTTAATGACACCGGTCACCGGACATTCTGTACGTTATGTATGGTGTAATAAATTTACACCCTGGCAACTTCTGTTACGCGACAGGGACGCTCTCCCTGGCACGCCAATTTATAGTGGTACGTCTATACACGTTTGTCCGAAATGATTTCACAAGGGACTTCTCGGAATTTTGCAAAAAACTTTTTTTATCAAATCGGATATACTACATCATTTTTTATAAATAAATGCATGATCTTCTTTTATGTATCAGACAAACGTGCACTGGGAGATATTGCATCTCAGTCACGGTGGAGGAGCTCCATAGGAATGGACTAAAGCGGCCATTTTGTTTTTTTTTTCAAAAATTTTCCAGTCACAATTATAATAATTTTGTTGTCTGCCCGTCCGTCCGTCGTAACTTCGTGTAACGTCCGTAACATCTGTTTAGTATTTTTTGTAATTTCCTTATTAGTATAGTTTTTTTTTAAATTAAGTTATTTCTTTATATCGACGGCTCTTACGTATAATATCGTAACCCACAAATCGACGATTTTGAGTTTTTTGTGTATTTCATATGTATTTAATTATATCTTTAATACCAAGAAAGAAAAAAAAATTATAATAAAAAAAACTTTATTTATTGCAAAATATTTTTTTTCTTTCTTGGAATTAAAGATATAATTAAATACATATGAAATACACAAAAAACTCAAAATCGTCGATTTTTGGGTTACGATATTATACGTAGGAGCCGTTGATATGTAGGTAGTTACATTTTCTTTTTTTGTGTTTTTCTTTACTTATTCCTTAGGAACCGACACGTAAAAGTACCGTCTTTTTTGACGAGTTACAGCCAGTACAATAAGAGTTTAATCGGCCCTATTCTGAAATAATCAATATTGCTATTTCTGTATCTTGAAAAATATTGTATAATAACATTGTAACGTAACTGCAATGTTGACGTTTTAAGTTTGACAGGTTTGAAATCAATTAGAAAGCTCATTATTCATAATTGTGAATTACTTAACGTTTGTTTACTGTTTCGAGCTTTCTAAATGATTTAATTCATCAATTTTAAACCTGTCAAAATAAGACGTCAAAATTGGCGGCATTAAAATGTTATACAATAACTGTCAAGACACAGAGATAGCGATATTGCTTATTTCAGAATATGGCCGAACATGTAGTGTCATAAAAAAATTTGATTCACTTGCAAAAAATCACCCGATTTCTGTCTAAAGTTTAGGCTCCCCAGGTTGGTTGTAATCCAATAATGTTCATTTGTAATGTCGTTCTATTGTTTTCAAAGTTTTAAGTAATTGAAAGCTACTTTCACTTGTTTGACTCATCTAAGTTCAAAAATGTTAATTGATTGATAATGATAATTGATTTTACAAGGTTTGGGGTTTCACAAAAAGGGTATATGACATGCTCTTTAAACAGATAATTCTTTCTAAATCCTCACTGGAAACACATCGGCAGAATGCTATATAAAAATTGACGTGAATTAACACGAGCAAAAAATGAATTCATTAAAAATTTTGAAACATAGAAATATCCTGTCGAAAAATCTTAAAATAATATATTACGCTTTTGTTCAATCCCAATTACAGTACGTTATTATTGGATGGGGAGGAGCATATAAAATCACCATACCAAAATTAGAAACTACCCAAAAATGATAATTAAAATAATTTTAAATAAAAATTGACTACTCAAGTGCCCAACTAAACAAAGAATTCGAAGTACCACAAATAATAGATATAAAAAACCAATAATCCAATTTAAAAAAATTAAAAATTAAATACAATAAGCTATTTTCGATATACGAGATTTAGAGATACACGTTATAATCCAATTTAAAAAAATTAAAAATTAAATACAATAAGCTATTTTCGATATACGAGATTTAGAGATACACGTTATCAACATTTAATTTTTCCACAACCCAAATTCATTTTAGTTTTCTTGGTATTAAATTCTTATTTCGTAATTATATTTCGTACTACTAAGATTAATGCATATTTAAAACATTACAACTGCAATACTCCTTCTCTATACACGAGTCTCTGATTCTCATAGAGAAAGTAGAATAAATTGTTTCCTTTATTTCAAATGTTAAATTGTATTAATTTATGTAAAAAGAACAAACAAAAAATAAAGCTTAAAAAAACGCGTTGTGTAAATTTCAGATAGGTTAAAAATTCATGAATATTGTTTGTTTACATCAGAGCATATTAACATATTTATTAACCCACTATTTTAACAAAATTCACAACTATTTGAAACTACTGCAAGCAGGATAAAAATCTCTAATGTTCGTTAACCGGACAAGCACTGGAAAAAGGAGTATTTCGTAAATTCAACATTCAAAATAAAAACGATGTTTCTCACCAGATCGAATCACTTTTCAAATTACACAGGTTCTCACTTATGTTCATCGCTCGTGCCCACTGACTACTGTAACGAAATATTCCATTACCAACTCAAAAGTGGGGAATGATGTGGACGGCTAGAAGAAAGTAGAACATGCACAATGTCCATCCGATTAGACAGCCGAGGAGTCAAATACATATGTCAAATATATCTAGAGTGAAATTTCGAAAATATTCGTGACTTATAAACATAGATAAATAATATTACTTTGAAGTATCGTGCGTTCCATAAACGATAGAATCAATCCATAGACAATAGAATTTTTATTAAAAACGGTCTATACACTGATGTACATTATTTATCATATCGACCAATATTTTCCAGACGGTTTCCTCACAGAATTCACCAGTTTGCTGATGTCCTGCTGATATCAATGGACTTGCAGGACAGCCTTGTCAAAATCTTCTACTGAAGACTGTGCGAGAATTGTAACATTCAATTTATCTAATAAATAACATGGACATGACAAACTTGCATTTAATTCGTGTGTACATAGTATTACATTTAATCAATATTATACGTACGTACGTGTATAAGAATTCTTATCAAATATATTGGAGGATCCTGCTTCGGAAAACCTTTTCAAAGATATGCAACAGATAAATGTCCAAAGTGATATTGTTTAGTATAGCGGTAACTCTTTCGATAGGCATAACGGCATAACTATCGGCAGGTTAATCCTGTATATTGGAATGTGAAACACATTCTTCTTGCTTTTGTTTGAAAAAGCTCTAATTGCTCTTCCTATATGTAAATAATAAATATTTCAGGTTTTATTTACATTAAAGCCCGAAAACGTCATCCCTTCCCTGGCCACTCCACGAAAGACATCCAATATAAATTGTACAAAATTAAATTCTCCCTCGTCATACACATTTTTAAATTGTGATAAAAGTTTGTAGATACTTAAAAAAATTGTAAACCGGGACATTTGGGCGTCCCAAAAGGTTTGTTCGGGACACCGGGACATGGGACTTAAAAACGGTGATAAATCGGGATGTGTCACAATTCTAATGTTATTGTTTTGTACCAAAGCAAGTGTCCACACGGAATAATTTATATGTACCTCACTCCCTTCCTCTTCCCCCCTACCCCTTTCCCCCTGCTCCTACCGCTTTCGGTCTTCGCAGTCTTCCTACAGCACGCGAGCCGAAACAGTGGAGCCCTTTTTTCATGCCAGTACGGCAAGTTTAACTTTGAGTTCGTAACTCGTATTTTTTCGTAACCTTAACAATTCATGTGTCTGTGACGAAGTGAACGAAGAAAGGAGAATACAGTCCACACCCGAGGGCAAGAAACGAAGGTATCTGAAGGCGCCTGGATGAGATCGCGTTTTGGAAGAGAGCGGTAAGTCCTGTTTCCAGCATCCCCTTCAGCTTGCCCCAAACATCCTGGTCCATTTCGAGCCGAGGTACATTGCTGGCTAATTAGCATTATTTCATTTGTGGACATTTGCAAAGGTCGTTAATTTATTACTTAATAATAAAAGTTTTGTTACAAAGTGTCACCGTAGGTAGAACAGTCGTTCGCGCTCCGTGCAGCATAGCCGATATTACCGTGTTAATCGTATTACGGCGGTGAATTGTATTTTATTATAATTTTTAATATTCTATTTTGATTGATTTTTTAAATTGCCTAATCATGTCAAAGCAGGTTAGATATAATTTGTCGGTGCTGTTGATGTCCAGTTTTAGCGAGATCGCTAACCAGGCCAAAGACGGTGATATTAATATGAAATCGAAATTTAAAATTAGGTATACAGATGTAGACTCAATAAAGGCAGATTTTTATGAAAGTCGTGTGGCTTTAGAGTCAAGCTGTCCAAAGGATTTCCGGATTTTATGGATACATATTACAGGGTCAAAGAAATATTTTCTGAATTATTTGAACAAGAAATTGTGCAACTATGTAAGACCGTGGGTCCCTCGAATATAGTACTTCCAAAGTTACAGTTACCAAAGTTTAAACGAAACTATGTAGAATTTCCTTCGTTCTTGTCAATTATTCAATGGATTTTTGGGGCCCGAACCTTACGGCGGGCGTCGTCCTTTACACGATGCCGCACGGAAAAGGCCATAAGTGAAAAAAATTGTCAACCTGGCGACGTATGAGTAGGACCGATATGGGAGCTTTCGCTCATAAAACTGTCCTGTGAATTCGGTGTGTGTCCATTCACTGTCAGTGATGTATGGAGTAGAGACGTGGCCCTTACAAATAAAAGTGTAGAAAAGCTCAAATGCTCACAACGATCTATGGAGAGATCCATGCTTGGCGTAAGCCTAAGAGATAGAAGTGATGAAATTAGCAGAACTAGAGTAGTAGATATCATAGATCATGTAGCGAAACTAAAATGGCGATGGGCAGGGCATCTTGCAAGCAGGGTGCTACAAGATGGACTCCTAGAGCTCTGAAGTGGAGACTAAAAGGGGAGAATAAAAGAGGCGTCGGAAGACCTGAAAAGAGATGGGCCGACAATATAGTCGCTGTAGGGGGGAAGAAATGGCTACAACCAGCAAATAACAAGGAAGGGTATGGAAGAGGCCTATATCCAGCAGTGGAGAGATGAGGGCTGAAGAAGAAGAGGAGATACAAAGTATGTTAGTTTTATTAAATCTTTTATTAAATTCAACGTTGCAGTCTTCAAAAATATGAAGGGCACAGTAAAAACATGCTATGTCACAAAGACAATCTTTTGATCCTTGAAAAAAGGTACGCTAAAGCTTGAAATAAAAGAAAAATTTATTTATTTATAAAGAAAATATATTTGTTTTGGGTGTGTAGTGCAAAAAAACCTTTTATCGCTTATATTTATTAAGTTCGCGGAAAAAAAGGAATAAAATATGTAATGTCCATAAAATACAGGAAAAAAATATGCAATGTCCTAGAGACAGTTATTGTTTATGCATCATTATATTTTATCTGTTAGTAGAATTGCATAGCTTTTGGTCCACAAAACTCTGAAAGGGCCTGAATATCCATGAATTTTGCCTTAGAAACTGGAAGGCTCTCTTTGTAGGATTGTTTTAGCAATAAAAACTTCGAGTCACCAACGGTATGAGAGTCATTACGGGACTTCAACTTATTTTTAGATCCCATGAGAACAGATGATGAGAGGTATGCAGCATTGTAATTTTCTCTATGAAAAATTAATCTTGGATGATCCTTTTCAACCTTGATTTCTCTTATGGGTCGAGATAAAAAAGGACACGCCTTCTTACATAATGGTGATAGAAAGATTGTCCATTTTCTGACAAGTGGTTGATCAACTTCAATCACATGAAAGGGGAATGGCTTCTGTCTAGCATCACGAATCACTTTTAACCAGTCGTCAGGCGTTTCACAAGGTGATTGCTGGTTTATGAAACCCATATTTCTGTCACACTCTAAATATGGGAGTCCGCGAATGGGAAATATAATTTTGATCACATCCAAGCCTTTTGCTTTGTGCACAACATAGTGTATACAGTATAATTATTATTCTGCCCACTGCAGGAATCACAGAATATCACCAGTTCCTGGGTATTTGTATCAAGCATATTAAATATATAGTGATAGAGAAATGAACACACTTCATCGGATCCTTTTTTTGCTATTATTTCTGGGTAAACAAAACTGAGGCACAGTAGTACCTATATACGAGGCAGCGTCACAGGTCGATGCCCAGAGCAACTTCACCACGCACGCACAGCTAGACTTCAACTCAAGAGAGTTCTTTGTTCTCAAAACATATAAAAATAGCCAACGCCCTGTACGGGCATGTCAGTCTCTCAACTACCCCCGGTGTAGGCCAGAGGCCCTGTTCCGTCGAGTTTTTATCATTGTCTTTATTATCGTAATTACGTATAATTTATAATTATTTAATCAGTAAATAAAACAAAACATTCCACGACTTAGGAGAATTCCCGTTACATAATGGGTGATTTAACCTCATTGGTGAGTACAGCCTCATTTAAGGTAACAAAGATCAAATCACGGGGTGAATACTCGTCATTTAAAATCGGTATCCCTAAAAGTACTGCTAATAAGATTTTGCAAAGCGAAAATTGGCCGCGCAACTCATTTATAAAAGAGTGGGAGGCGAAACCGCGAGATGCACCGCGCCTTCCTTCAGTAAAATGACAAGTTCGTGATAATGCAGCAAACGAAAAATTGATATTTTATTATCAGAATGTTCGGGGAATAAAAACGAAATGTGTGAATTTTTACAACAATGTTTCGGCTTGTGATCTTGACATCATAGCACTAACCGAGACCTGGTTGAATGGTAGCGTTTTTGACTCAGAACTTTTCGATGGTAATTTTACAATAGTAAGACGAGATCGCGGTGGCCACAGGCAGGGTGGGGGATGTTTGTTGGGAGTGAGAAATAGAGAAAACTTGCAAGTCGAGCGTTTTTCTATTTTGGAAACGTCCAATGAAGATCTCTGGGTAAAACTGACATACGAACTCGATATTACGTTCGTTTGTGTATTATATTTTCCTCCGGCGAGTGAGACTGATATGTATCGACTGTTCTTCGATAAGATGTTATCCAGTTTAGAACTACTTCAGGATAAAAACCTCATTATATTGGGAGACTTTAACCTGCAGTCAGCTCGTGACAATTCGAGCGTAGAAGCTGACTTAATTTTTTTGTGCTCTATGTTAGGTCTCTCGCAGTATAATAATATTTTGAACTCCAGAAATAGAACTCTGGATTTAATATTTTGTAGAAGAGCAGTTGATATTTCTCGGTCATTATCACCTCTTACGAAAGAAGATAATTACCATCCCGCACTTGAATTTTGTTACAATCCGAGTTCATATCGCCCCCGTCGAACTAGAGTTCCCGGAGAGGGTACGGTTCGTCGGAGGGGCTGGAACTTTGGTAAAGGTGACTTCGACAGACTGTACTCTCTTATGGACGCTACCGACTGGGGCGAGATGTATACCATATCGGATGTGAACGAGGCGGTACAATATTTTTATTATACTGTCGAGGGTGTACTAGATTCCTGCTTCCCACGAAAATCTCAGGCTACCGGCGGAAGGCGATATCCGGAATGGTTTTCTAGGGATATTGTTAGGGATATACGAACTAAACATTTCTATCATAAAAACTGGAAAGCCTTTGGCCGTCACAGCGATTATGAAATGTTTGGACATTACAGATCTATCGTAAGACGTAGCATTCGATTGGCACACCGAGAGTTCATTTCCGGGATGGAAAACAATATTCTAAAAGACCCTAATACGTTCTGGGCCTATATAAAATCCCAAAAAGCGGATGGTGGGAATATTGATTCCATGACTTGGGGCGAAAAAATGGTACGGGGTGCAGATATTGCCGAGGCGTTTGCAGGTCATTTTAAAACAGTCTATAGTAATGAACCTCCGCTTCTCGATATTAATATTGCTAAAACATGTTCTCCGATCGGTGCACAGTCTATTGATGTTCAATATATCAATGAAAAGGATGTGGCCGACACTATTAAAAATCTAAGTAATACCCATTCTCTTGGGCCAGATCTCATTCCAACATTCTTCTTAAAAGGCTGTGTGGAACTGATAAAAAAACCGCTATGTTTTTTGTTTAATCTTTCTGTAAATACAGGGGTCTTCCCGGAAACATGGAAGACGTCAAAAGTTACTCCCATACACAAGAGTGGTTCTAAGTTATCCGTAGAAAATTATAGACCTGTAGCTGTTCTCTCTGCACCAGCTAAGGTATTTGAAATTATAATAAGTAAAACCGTCGCTTCCCGAGTAGAGCCGTTTATAATTGATGAACAACATGGATTCAGGAAGGGCCGCTCGGTTGAGACCAATCTGATGATTTTCACAAATTATGTCACGGAAGCTCTGGACGCGGGACATCAGGTAGACTGTTCATATAATGACTTCGCCAAAGCCTTTGATACAGTCAACCATGATGTCTTATTGAAAAGGTTGTATGAGATTGGTTTCTCGGATGGTATGCTAAAATTTATGGCGAGCTACCTCCAAAATAGGAACCAATACATCTCCTACGGTCTATTCGCGTCAGAGTGCTTCTATACCTTCTCGGGTGTCCCGCAAGGATCTAACCTGGGTCCATTGTTGTTCTCGATTTTTATCAATAATATAAAAAATGTAATTTTAAACTCGCGCTTTCTGTTATTTGCGGATGACTTAAAGCTTTTCTTAAAGGTGTCAACTTTGGACGATTTTCATCTTCTCCAAACAGATATATCAAATATATGTGAATGGGGAAGACGAAATAAACTTTTGTTTAATGTTTCCAAGTGTTCGGTTACATCCTTCACTAGGGCCCAAAAAACTCTATTTTTTCGCTACAAAATGAACGACCAAAATCTGACAAGAACATCGAATGGTAAAGATCTAGGTGTTAAATTTGTAAGCAGCCTGACATTTCACGATCACATAGAGACGATCAGTGGTAATGCTCTGAGAATGTTAGGATTTGTTCTGCGTACTGCCAGGGTTTTCGAGAATACCCGCGTACTGAGAACTCTTTACAACTCCTTGGTGCGGAGTAGACTCGAGAGTGGCTCGATGATCTGGGGGCCACATGAGAGCAAGTACTCTCTTATGGTGGAGAAAGTCCAAAAGAAGTTTCTGAGATATCTCTACATGAGAGAGTACGGGCATTATCCTTGGCTTTACCCAACCGAGTTTCTCCAGGGTATGCTTGGCTACAATAGTTTAGAGACTAGAAGGAATGTGTATTTGATTACACACTTTTATCGATTGTTGCGCGGTATGATCGACAATACTGAAATTATGCAGAGCATTGGTTTGTATGTTCCTGATAATTACCTTAGACATCGTCAGCATAGATTGTTTCACATTCCAATATACAGGACCAACCTGCCGATGGTTATGCCTGTTGGAAAAGCTACAGCTATGCTGAATAAGATCGCTTTGGATATTGATATATTCCATGTGTCTGAGGGGGTTTTCCGAAGCAGGATTCTCCTACACCTTTGACCAGATTATACAGGTCACTTCTTATTGTTTAAAAATTGTTTAATAATAAATTAGTATTTTAATACACAATATGTATATGTGTGTGTATGTATGTATGTATATGTATATGTGTATGTATGTATACATATGTGTATATGGATGTGTATGTATGTGTGTATATGTATATTTTTAGATGTAAGTTAATAATATGTATGCATTGAACAGAATGTTTGTAATGTACATATTATGTAATAAATAAAAATTGAAATTGAAAAAAATCTTGAAATAATATATATATTATATATATTATAATATTAAATTATATATATATATATGATATATATATATATATATATATATATATATATATGACAATGGTAATTAACTGAAGGCATTATTGTTTTGATAGAAAATTCATTGTTAATTATATTGGAGATTAAATTCATACACGCGTATTATCAACCAATCGCAGCATGTTAGATATTAACTTATTTATACCCAAATAGCAGGTGCGTGCAGTGGGAACATTGAAGCATGACTTTTTTGTAAACGTATATTTTGGAAAAAAATAGAAATCAATAGCTACAGATTTTTATGATATGTCAAAATATGAATGCTATGATAACAATTGTGATGGAAATATTTCGAAATAAATGTTGTATTCAGATTTTTTTCCAAATAATTGGTTACGTTAAAGTCATGCTGCGATGTTTTTACTGCACGCCGCTGCCAAATAGCATATCGTTGGCTATGTAATTTTTTTTGTATTCATTTTTGAAAACACAATACAGCGGCCACATAAGCGAGAAATTCCTCAAAAATATTATTGGTGAAAACAATTCAAAAAGATAGCAATATATTAATTACGCTAACCAATGTCGTTTGTTTCCGTCTCCGTATGATGATTTCTATTTGTATACAATAATTTTGCCATGTTGCTTTTCGGCTCCTGTGGCGTAACGAATAACACGTCTGACTACGGATCAGAAGATGCCAGGTTCGAATCCGAATACTGAATAAATACTTTGTCTTAATTATATCTAAACTACCCGCAATTAAAAGTGGAAATTTGCCAGATACAATTGGCCGCGAAGCGGCTGACGTAGGCATAGGTAAACAATTGTGTTTGCTGCACAGCAAACACAATGGCCGCGAAGTGGCCACAATAGCCGCCCGCAGGACCTAGCAGTAAGCAATCGGCTTCGCCGATTGCTTTCCTGGTAGTATATATTGATTTGCGAACACGATATACGTTTCATATTAATATTATTACTAGTATACGATGACGGACGGACTGCCACCACCGCACGTGGATCGGAGTTAAGAAATTAATATTTTCCTTTCCAATCTCCGTCGATGAAGCGCTTGATCCATACACTCGAAATATACCTTCCAATAACTAGCTATTTACACATTCAAAAATTGTACTTACAGCATGCGTCTTTCCCTGGTGTTAGAAAACTTCGCTTGTTGTCGATCGAGTATATGATGCGCCTTCAACCAACTTTGATTCTCCAGGCTTCATCGAATTCTGCACGTCTGCATCTGTTCCAAATAGCTAGAACTTCGGCTACGTCGTTTATTGTACTCGTACGAAAAAAAAAGTCAATTTTCAACAGAAAAAAATACCGGCACACTCAGTTCTAACTGTCAACTGGTCGGATTTTGTAAGGTTTTAAATCCTGGCTAGCGATTGGAGTAGAATACGTCGAATGTCAGTTTCGATCAATCACACTTCATTATTTCGGCGCCCGGCGACCGCGGAAACAACTATTTTCAAACTAAGCCAAATGCCTGTGCTATGAAAATAGAACAAACTTTCTGATGTTTGGTAATTATTGGAAATATACTTTCAATTATGCTTCTACCAAATCATGACAATATGCCCCATTAATTTAATAATTAAATTACAATGCAGAACAAAATTTTTCAAAAAAGACGCCTTCAGAAGAAGTCATAAGCAATAAATGTCGTGTAAAGTGAGTGTGATGGAATTTTTCACAGATTTTTGTACGTGATTATTCCAGCATCAGAGTCAGAAAATTCATAAAATACTCACAGGAATTTGATATTCCTTGCATCGTACATTTCTCTTGCTAAAAGGGAGGGAATACGAGTATATCGTAAATAAACTTTGAATACTTTGATCAATATATCCTATATGTCCCAATATGTCCTATTTATCAAATAATCAACATGTTAGGGGCAATGGACTCTTCATCAAGATACAATGTATAATAAAAATAAATATTTAATTAAATCGTGTCTCAATGTATCTTAGCTTTCTGCTATATTCTTTGACACTCTAATTCAATAACTTGTGGGCTCATAATATGTTTTAATGTTTAGAATATTTTTGAGTTTATTAAAATTTTTCAAGATTCTGGATGTTATCCATAAAAGGAACATCATTAATCAACATATAATCTAGATGTCTCATAGAGATGAATTTATTTATATGGGAAAGCAGATATGGAAGTCTATGGACATCCATAGCATGAACCAGTATAAATGTCGTCGTTGGTAAAGAGACATCTATTTTTTTACTATAATTTTTTTAAGCAATTTTCCTTTATATGTATATGACATTCATTATTTCAATTTTTGTCTCCTTCTAAGATCAGTTTTTAAATATTCATTTTATCTATAATAAATCTATAATAAAAATAGATATCCCGATGCCAACGGCGACATCTATACTGCTTCATAGTATGGATGTTAAATGTTCATGGATGAAAAACTTCAACCAATGACAGCAGTAGTAAATACAAGTAACATATGAAACGAGTTGCCCAAAGTTAACATAAATATGTTTATATAACTTTCAAGAGTTTGATATATGTGGTAGTCATTCATGGGTAGAATTGGTGAAAGTTACATTCCATAAATTGATCACTTAAGCCAGCCGTACGATAAACACGAATAAACTTCCATACCTATTTCTCATACAAATAGCTTCGTCTCTATACTATAATATATCTTGATTAATTATTGGTCATTTTTTTGTCCAAATTTACAATTAACATCGTTTAGCCACTTGGATTATCAAAAATGGTTAAGCGACCGGCATTTTTTGAAACCGATTGTTTTTGAAAAATAAACTTAAGTGGCTACACCTAAATAATGTTAATTAATAATTTGAATAAAAATACTTAGCCACGATTTTTTGCAGTAAACATTAATAATTCTGCTTTAACAGTTGTTTTTATAAAATTAAGTTAAATTTTTTTAATCGATTATTTTAGCTAAATCATTTTATTAAGTTTATCTTTTCTTCTTCGTCTTTCTCTTGGTCAGTGGGCTCATACCCGAACCTCCTGTTTATTGTACCTACTTGTGAATAGCTAGCAATCATATTTTTAGTTTTCCTGAACTTTTTGTGTATTTTGTGCAGTGTGAAGTTTCTCAAGAATGAAAATATTAGTTTCATTCGTTTTTCGTGATATGTACATACTTGTCGTAACCATATTTTGATACTAACGAACTTTTTTTATTGTTTCTTCCAAATGATGGTCACTTTCAATGTAGTAGACTAAATCTCCTCCAAACCTCGGTTCCAATTCTTGAGAACTTCGGGTAGATAAAGGCGCTCTCATCATTTCGTATTCTAGTTCTATACGGGGTTATTTGTAAAACATTAATAACCTCGAAGGACTATTTTCCTGCCTTGGTTATGAGTCGAAAATGTTCAAGCTATCATGACCTAATATCAATAGTTATGGAGATACACGACATCAAAGTTTGCATATTTTTAACAATATTTCTGACTTATTTTTTGTTAAACGTTGGACTATCATTACAGTAACTCATATCGATTACGAAAAATTCATTCGTTTCTATACAAGTTAAATAAAATGATAAAAACCCTGAAAAAATTCCAATTGGAATGTTTTCCAATTGGAATTAGAAGGTTTTTATTTTTTTATTTGACTTGTATTAAAGGGAATGAATTTTTCATATTCGATATAAGTTACTGTAATGATAGTGCAACGTTTTACAAAAAATAAGTCAGAAATATTGAAAAAAAATGCAAACTTTGATGACGCATATCTCCTTAACTACTGATATTAGGTCATAATAGCTTGAACATTTTCGACTCATAATCAAAGCAGGAATATAGTCCTGCTTATTAATGTTTTACAAATACCCCTATATACGTAGCCGCCGTTTCTCCGTGGAGTTAGAGCGCCAGACTCTTCTGTCCTGACACACAACTCTCGCCTCATTCACATTCATACATCTTCGCATGGAAGCTCGACGCTTTTTGAGGCTTCTGACGGGACCGTCTTTAATATCTGGTTAACCTGGTCACGCCACGTCTTCCGCGGTGACCCTCTCTTTCTGACGATGTCCATACATGTGTTGTATATCTTTCTTATCATTATTTCTTCATTCATTTGCTCGACATGTCCAAACCATCTGGGTGACCTTTTTTTCATTGTATTAATTATGCTAAGATCAGCTTTGAATTCATTCCTAATATCTTCTTTCTTTGCTTTGTACGTACCAAAGTGATAAAGGGTTATTTGAGTATATATACAAACATAAATAAATATTTTGTATTGTACTAAATCCATGATCGTTTATTAACACAAAAAAGTGTAGAGAAAGTTAGTTTTTTTTAATTAAATAAATTTTATAAATTTTAATTAAATCATTTTGTATAAAGCACTTAAATAATGACTCTACGTCTACCGGTTTTGATACCACCGTATCTTCATCAGGACTGACGTTCAACTGGCTATCCATTACCTACCCTAGTACACTAATCTGTATTTAATGGATAATTTTTTGAACATCTTAGCTTTAATAAAAAAAAAAGATAATCAGATAATAAAGTAGTAAGCAATATACGTTTTATTAAATGTTTTTAACAATATTATTTTTTATATTTTAATACCTAATTACTTTTTATGTAAACAGTATTAACATTTACTCTAAGATAAAATTGTGAGTTTTCCGATATGATTATAAAAATAATATTTCATTTTTAATTCAAAGCTACAGCGGGCGAATATTAATAATTTACTACATGGGAAAATAAAGAATTTTTCTTTGAAACATGATTTATTATTTATTTTACCTTGTTTTGTTTGTACTCAATCCTGTAGGACCCGAAATCTCCAGATACATAATATAAAAAAATATTCTCAGTTTAAGGCATAATTCAAAATTTAATATAACACTGGCAACGAGTTCTGCTTAATTTATCCTAAAGTGAAATATGAAGCACGTGCCTTGTGTTAGAATTTTTTTGCATTACTTATTGTAGGAGTATATGAATCATTACTTTTATCCTATAAAAAATATTTTTTTATATGATAAATGACTGTACATATCGCACCATGAGTACATTAGTGTATTAAGCCAAAAAATGTCATATTTTAGTTAATAATGTAGTTAAATTCAGCATTTTTAGGTTTATTTATTCCTTTGAGTAAATCAAATAAAATGTGAAATACGTTGTAATTGATTTAAGATGAAAACCATAAATTTGAATATTTTAATGCATTACAACACTACTGTTAAATCAATTAATTAAATCAAAAACAATGAGAAATGATGCAAAAAAATATATTTTATATTTTTTTACGTGTGAGGTAATCCAAATCTTTGTGAAATTTTTACTTCAAGCACTGATATCTTGAAACTACTTTTTTACTTCACTAAAGTACTCATGGTGCCTCATATACTTAATTTTCAATTACTGAATACATATTTATTTTAACACACTAGTGTCTTTTTATTAGAGAATAGGTAAGTACTTATGAAAAATTGTCGTAACCTGAAACTCATTATAATATTGGTAATAATAAAAAAAAAATTATATGGTTATTACATTATGATTTTAATTGTCACTAAACTATTTTTTATACTACACTTATATAATGAGTAACTTCGTTAATATGGTGGTTTCAAAAGGAGCCATCCCTATTTTTTAACAGGTACCTATCTAATAATAATAATTATGGAAGGGAGAGTATGACAAAATAACCAACAGTTATGTAGTACAAAATTTATTTAAGTGAAATTTTACATAAGAAAAACTCGCCATTGTCCATTTAAGGAATCCATACATTTTATTATGAAAAAAACATACATAAAAATATATGTATTATTCTTTCTTGTCAAAGAATTTTTTATTTTATTATTTATTCATGATAACAGTACCCCCTTACTAGAACAATCCTGTGGCACGATATATAACAAAAATGTTTAAAACATTATGTTAACCATTTTATTTTTTATTAAGTGAGTCAGTAATTCCTTTTTTATCTCTTCTTTACCAGAAACATTTATCCAATATATAATGTGATTTTTAAATATTATCCCATTTGATGCATATTTTGTTTTCATTGGTTGTCTGTTATATAATTTATCGGAGTAATATTTAAAGCATCTCTACCCAAATGTAGCTTTTTTAGCCAGTATTAAGAATTTTTTACTGTGTCTCATGGGTTTGGGCTGTTGTATGCTTTGATGGTCAAAAGATTTTTTTATATTGGTGCTTAAGTTAATTTTTTGTATATATTTTCCAGATTGTCGCATCCTCGAAGTCTTTGAATATTTCATTTGAGCTCGTTCGAATTGGCATATAAAGTATTAATTTTGTTATTGTCTTTTGTGCTCTAAATGTGCTCATTGTGTTCAAATACAGGTAAGGTGGCTGATGGACCGTAGGATAGTGTCTGTATGTTTAGAAATATCTTGATTTTTGTTGAAAGAGATGTTTTAAGACACATTAATTTCATCATCATCAAGCATGCTGGTGTAATCAAAATGAAAAAAAAGGGATCGAAATATGACTTTGAAACAAAATTTTGTGAACATTGATTTAACTAACCAGCTAACTAACCATCACGCCGTTTCCCCGCAGGGTAGACAGAGAGGAATGAACGCCACACTCTTCTATCCTGGCACACCACTTTTGCTTCGGCCACATTCATACATCTTCTCATACAAGTCCTACGGTTGTTGCGGCTTTTGACGGGGCCATCCTCAAACAACTTGTAGTATCTGATCGTGCCAGGTCTTTCGCGGACGCCCTCTATTCCTGTTGCCTTCAACACTCGCCTCATATATTTTCTTAACCATCCTTTCCTCGTTCGTATGTTTCACACGACCAAACCATCTCAGCACTCCTTTCTTTATTCTATCTACCACACCGTAGCCAGCATTGCATTCTACCTCTGATTTATCTATAATTATTTTAAAAGAACGATCAGTTAGGTAGATAATAACGCAGAGACATTTTAATGTGTGTGGCACTATTATTGTTGAACGTAGGAAAGATAGACTACAAAGACTCGTACAAGAAGCCCTTCAAAAGTTTTTGATTCGTTCGTATTCCAACTAGCTTCAATCAAATTAGCGTTTCCATCAATTTCACTTCGTCGGCATCAAAGCCTGATAGTATTTATCAGGATTTTAAAGCAGTTAGCCAGACTATAAGATTTTCTACAATATCGAAATATTCACTCTTTTTTTAGTCAGACATAAAATATCTTTTGAGCAGGCGTTTGATGTGTAGGTATATAAAGCGAGGGTTATTCCACATTAACAATAAAAAATAATTCACCACCTCATTTTCCAATTCCATTCTCACCGTCAGTACGTCTTCATGTTAAGAGTTTAAAAAAAACTTTTATCCGCAAATCTTAAATATGAAAGTCTTAAGACCATTAAGTATATCATTTTAAAAAAAGTGTAAAAGAGCTCTTAAAGTAGGCGTTCTATCAAAAACACTTTTTCATTGCGCAGTATCATAAAGTATATTTATGTACGACAAATAAAAATATTTCATTTAATACTTCTTTGTAGATTTGTGAATAATCTTCCAGCAGGCGCAGTTTTTGTGAGGCTAGTAATAATGTATATTTTTGTATTTAATGTTATATGAAAAAATCCTTTTTTGCATAGCTTGAAACATTGGTATGTGGATAGTCTGATCAGATTTTATTTTCCTTTTCCAAGTATCCCTTCGTTTATTCAACACGTTTGATTTTAACACTTTGATTCGCACTTTTCACACCTTTCTAATCTAGTACCGATCTCATTCATTTCATTATTTTTACTATTTGTTTAAAAATTTATATCACATAATTTCAATTCCGTAATTTGTCTACTTTGCAAAGGAAAAACTTCAAATCTTCTGGTATTACCGACATTTTTACCATAAACCAAAGCTTTCAGAAATTCTAACTTCAAAAATCAAACGAAACAAAGAAGATAAAGAAGACTCGTTAGAACAGATTCAATGACATTTTAACGAAATATTTAAATTAAAATTTTTTCAACATTTAGTAGAAGAATTCTGAACTTAATTAACTATTTGTAATAATTAATATAAGATATTTATGATCATATATTATATTTTATATCAGAAAACCTGGGGATATACAAATCCATTTCAGTTTCTATTCTCTTATTCCCAAGAGACGTCACAAAATAAGTGACAATTTAAAGTTTTTACATACATATAGTTTTAAAATACAACATATTTATTTTAGTTTTTGAGAAAAAATTTTCACTCGCAATATCAAATGTGTCACCATTGGTACACGGCTCTAATTAATTATGACTAAGAATTAATTGATTCAGTTTACCGTCGTGGAAACATTTGGGTTTTGATTCATGATTTGTTACTTTATGATGTCGTTTTGTATGAAGCAACATAATTTTCAATTTCAATTCTATCGCTTCCCATTAATAAATAGCAATCAATGTCACAGATAATAATTTTATCGTATCAGAATTATTCCGAATACAAAATAAACCAACATGGACAGATTAGGAGTTTTGTACAAAATTAATCGATAATTTGCATATTACTCTTTAGGACTCTGCGCAAAACACTGGCACTATCACTCCTTCCCTTGCTACCCAATCCCTCCCCATAGATATTGTTAGGTTATAGCCTTTAGTGCTAATGTTTCGTCCTTATCTGGTTGCAGTGGATGGCTTCCAATAAAACTCGGTGTGGAGTTACAGCTTTTATTAGATGACTTTATACAATATAATATAGATACTATGGCGCGCTGACCATACTACAAGGTGGTCTCGATCAGCCTGGTTTCACGGCGACCCAGCCGGCCTATCGTGCACTTTCTCGCTTCCTCTCTCGTTCGCTCTCTTTCACGCATTCCACAGACACTATAGATATTAATGTGTTTTACATTAGTAGTAGCTTTTACGCATTCCACAGACACTACAGATATTAATGTGTTTTACATTAGTAGTATTTAGATCCCGCTCAATACATAGACTTCCCCCCCCTCCACCCTACACAATATTCACGTGTTCTTACGATATTTTACACAATATTGCAATACATTGAATTCCATGCGTTTCAAATTTTGCGTTTAAACTCTTTAGAACCCTGACAAAAATATAGAAACGCTGGTCTTCCAACCCCCATATTATTATTAAGACAATTATGTTTAAGACAAAGGCAGTATTCCGTAATCTCTCTCCTCCGATCGACAGTCTATTTTAATTTTATCTTATTTATTTATTTTTGAAAAAATTTACAGCAAATCTTAAAAGATAAAAAAAGTTAATAATACCTATTATTAAATTTCCACTCAAGATTAATTCAAGATATTAGCAAAGTTTGACATTATGACAGTTTACAGTTTAAATATATATATATATATGAGCACAATATAAAGATTCCCTACTAAAAGCTCTACATCCTGCCGTCCAGAATTCAAAATGCAATCACAAACAAATTATTTCTTAGATTCCTACACTGCGAGTCACATATTCCATTAGACAATCCTAACTACAATTTTAATGGAATTTTATTTCACCTATCGCAAACATTATACTTATTCAAGTTTTTGTATGTATGTTAGGGTGGAGCGATTTTTTTTTTGTTTGATAGTAATCTAATAGTGAAGGGTTGATGCCTTTTAGACTTAAATTAAGCCATGGAAAATATTATTTTATATGGTTTACAATAATAGCCTCCGCAACGTTATTGAATTATTGAATAAATTTTGTTTTTAGACTCTATTTTGATGCCATGTAAATGTATGAAATTTTAATAAATGAACCTAATTTACTTCACTGAATTATTGCAACTATAGTTTATTTAAAAAGAATGCATGATCTTTTGTTGATAACTTATAATAAGGGATGTGAGGGAGCGCGAGAGGGGACAGCTAGCAACAGTCTTGTCGCGTCGTCAGTCATCAGTGCGCTATTGTTTTTCGATTGCGTTATTCGCCTATTTAATAAGTATTTGTGAGATAAAAGAGAACAAACTACTTATGAAGATGTCATGAAATACTATGAATGGATGAGTCATCAACTAAAGTTGGAGGGAGCCCAACATTTTCAGAAATAACAAATATAGTGACATCCAGAATTGAAAATATATTGCGAACTGCATCTATTCCGATAGAAACATGAACAAGGGTCGTACGGATGTTAAAAGTATATAATTTAAAATGAAAAAACCTACTCAAGTCTATAGACTCTTCCCGGAAAAGTTAGAAAGTTTTTGGCAAAGCAGTAAGTTACTCTATGATATTGCAGCATGCAAGGGTAAAGAATTCGCTCAATGTATCTATCTTAATGATAAAAAGATTCCTTAACAAACATAAACTTATTTAATTAATCAAAGTACCTCTTGGGGTACGAAAATAGGCAGAATCGATGTAAACGTTACGAAAAAATTGCAAATGACCCTAAAGAGGAAACAGGAATGAGAGAACCGCCCAACTACAGCCTTAAATACTTCGTCACCTGTTTTAGAAGTACTTCTTCGGCATCGTCAACGTCCGAAAGGCTTAGAAGTTCGAATAATTTCATAAATACCATAAGTGAAGTATGAAAAACCGCTCAAGTTGATAATTTGTTTATCCCACATGAACGAACTTCCTTTGAAACATTTGTTTCTTCATGTTGATGGGTATACTTCGGAGGAAAAGTCTTACACTGGGCCATTGGGGAAACTCACTTGAGACCTGTGAACAATTGTCTGATAAACATTTCAGCGCATTGAAGGATTGATTTCAGAAATGGCCCAAGATTTGAGTACAGATCAACAGTACTTGCACAAGATTGTCTCAGCGTCCTCTCATGTGATTTTCCAGATAATCTGGCACCAGGCAAAATGTCACATGCCCGTTGGGTTACACGTGGTAATTGAATGCTACGTTTATTTGTAATAACAGAGACACCATCGGAAAATTTGATTTTTGCTACATTTGTTGTAAAAGTGTACGCACCATTTTGGTTAAATATTAAAAATACACCATCATGCAAAGATGGCACGCGGCATATTTTAACATAGTTATGGCCTCCAGGTATCTACCAGAAGATCTAAAAGAGGTTATCCATCCTGTCCTTCTTGCAGTCCAAGAGCATCCTTCTTGCAATAATAACTAATGACACATTTGAGAACTGGTAGCCCGGCGTATATAAAATGCACGCAGTATGCCGTTAGTAAATTTCAATACTTCAACATATATTGATTTAATAAATTATCAGGAAATATTAACTGAACCACCGATTTATGTTGTATTTTTTAGATTATAGATGTTCTTTTATTGTAATTTTGTAAAACCTCTTTTAAAAAATAAAGACTTTTAGCATGGGACATTGAAGGTTTTGCGCGACCGACTCGCCCGGTCTTGTTTCTTGTAATGCTGGGATGCAAGGCCGGATGGAGAGGACGCTTTAGCATAAAATAATGCCAACCAGGCGGCGAATGTGTTGGGCTGATACGAACGCTTCGGCGCATAAAACAGCCCAGAGTATGTGGTGGGTCACCTTCAATGAACCACCGATTATGAAACGCTTGTTTGACCTAGAAATTCAGTATATAGTTGAATCAGGTGGTGAGGTGAACTGTCATTTTAACGGTTTCTTTTTAACGGGCTATTGAACGGGCTTTAAAAATAACAACAGAAGCTGTCACTTCTCAATGCACAAAAAATTCACGATTAGGTGCAATGAAAGCCAAACTGGAATCAGAAACGTAATGCCTAATTTGAGTAAAAAAGAGATTTTCGAGCATATTGATTGTTAGTTTTTATAATATTATTATTTTAATTTGTTAATATTTTTGATTATAGAGTAATAATAAATATCGAAAATATATATTGAGTATCATTTATTACTTACTCATTTACTATTATATTAAGCTCAATTTTTAGCCATAACTATACTAAGCTTTTCATTTAATTTAAATTTTTGAGGTTAGTGCGGAGGCAAAAGGCGTTCACCAAATTAATTGAAAAAAAAAAGTATTTTTATTTAAATATAATGCACCAATCACCCCCTATTACAACTTTAAATTACAAAAAAAAAATTTCATGCATCCGAGCTCTACCTTAATGTATGTACTCAAGTATATGTATATGTATTGTATTTTGTATATGTTTATGTAACCATAAATGTTTTCTTACTTGCATTAAGTTATTTTTCAAATTATTAAATTACACTTTGTTGTCTATTTTTATTTTATTTTTAAATCTTTACTCATGTTTTGTATTGTTTATCTTACGTATCTTTTCTTTTGCATTGAATGAATTATTTCTAAATTTTTTAAATGGATTTTTATTTTAATATATCGAAATTACAATATATTGCACTATTATCTATATTTATTGTATATTAATATTTTTCATGTAAAAACCTGCAATGAATTAATTAATCCTTTTTTTAAACTGCATTATGTCTTATTTCGTCTTATAATATTTTAATTTAACAAATTTAGGTTACAATGTTCAACCACACTATTTTGTTACATCTATTATACATACCTATATTCATATTAATATCTACTTGTAAAAGCCTCTTGGGCGTAAATAAATAAATAAGGAGGGGGAAGAGCGGAGTGGGATGTAGGATTAGGATAAAGAAAAGAAGTATGGGAATATATGGGAATATAAATTAAGTCAACTGGTTAGAAGATAATTTTCGTTTAATGTCTCGAATAGTCGAGTTAAAAATATATATGTGGTTGTAATTTACGTTAAATGAATTTGTGGATCTATAATGAATGACTTTCGGTTCCACCACCATGCTGCTGACTGGATTTGCTGTAACACTTGCAAAAATTAGATTTATGGCATGTGTAACAAAGGCTCAACCAATCCTGCCTATGAATGTATGATGTGCAAGGATACAGATTAATAATTATTTTCAGCTTTTTTAAAAGATTACTTTTATTTAAAACTTTATTTATTATTATATAAAAAATAAATATTATTTAAAACTTATTATAAAAGCTAAAGTTGATTGTAATAATGTTAAAGATAATTATGATTCTAAAGATAATTACAAGACTGATTAAGTGCCTATAATTGTACACTAAGTTAAATTAAATAGAATAAGTTAAATATTTATTTAATAAAACTGACGAATTGACTGTCAAAACTCATATTTCTAATTTAAATTTCCCATATAATGCATTAATATTTTTTATCAAAATGATGTCAAAGTAAGATTTACGCTTTAGATCTTTAACTTAAATTACATTTCAATACCTTCTAAAAGAAACTCCACACCCTGGTAACTCTGACACTTGCATAAAATTGTGGGGGGCTAGTGATGCTTGATATTGTTATGAATAAAAATAATTCATTTTGGATGTTAAAAAAAAGTAAGCACCAAAAAACTACCGAAACATGTGAAGAGCAGCCCCGTTTTACGGTAACGTGTTTTTTTTAATGTATTTTTACCTATCGTTCTGTTGGAGTTTCAATAAAAATAAAATTAAATACACTTTGGGTTACAGATCGCTAATCATATGCAATAAGGGTCGAAAACATCATTATTTTTGTAATTTTCTAATATAAATTTAGTTTTTATTATATTTTTGAATATTTAATAGTTTAGTTGTGCATTCAGAAGAATCTTTGCATATAAATACATTTTTATTTCCTCGACACGTGCAAAATGTCAAATCTCCGGGGAAGCGGCCCCACGTGTGCGGAATAATGATTAGGCCCGTCGCACAATAGAAATTACTCCGCTCTTGTATTCAGCAAATGATCCTCGCTGACATGACTCAGGGATGATAAGAAGAAAGACAGTAATTTTATTTAAAATCTCGATAATAGCGCGTTAAGGGCGCCAGCCGATCCAAATAGGTTCGCGCGCTGTCGCAGCTGGGAAAATTGAAAACGCCCACGCGCTCGTTATTTGCAACATAAAAGTGCCTATTTTAAGCGTGTGTTTGAAGCCCGTCCTAGGACGTCGTCTAAACGATGCTTTTCCGAACCCAATCTTCAAGCACATCTATCATCATATTACTATATGTTAACCTACTCGGGCTGAAATCCACGTCAAGGTTATATTTGAGAAAACTATTTCACGTAATCTTTGCTAACAAGACTTACTGTTATTTGTGCAAAAAGCAACTAACAGGCTGTCATGTTCACCCTTCAAATATAAAATGCGGAGATGTTTTTTCAAGTTTAATACGTTGTGAGACCAAACATGTAATTCACAGGCTTCACAATTTAAATTATATTCTTTCACAATTGGTGAGGAAATAAATTTAACAATCGAGTCAAGATTTAGTCAGTAGCTCGATTTTGTCTCATTTTATTTTTGTACCCTATCCGTTCAACGGACGTTGGCTATCATGTTGGCTATGAGACCTTTATTTACCGGAACAGTACACAGTCGACTGGCCATACCACAGTCTCAGATTTTTCAGCCATGATGTTCTCCTTCTTGTCCAAAACAATGTCCGAGATATTGTTTAGTTTTTTGATTTTTATTGTTTTTATTACTTCTGTTCCTTTATTTATCCGAATCTTCACACCTCCATTCGTTACTCTTTCTATTCAGCTATTCTATTGATCCACTTCTCGAATGCCTCAAGTCGCCTTATCAATTCTTTGGTCAGCATCCGTGATTCCATTCTACAAAATAAAATCGAAAACACAAAGCATCTGACCATTCACATTCGTGATCCAATGCAACCTTTTTCTTGCGGATAAAGGTAGTAGGAGCTTGCTCAATGCGGTATTGGATTGCATCAGGAGGTCCCTAAACTTTCCTTTATATTGCAGCCAAAAATTACAATACTTTGTACCTTCTCTAATTTCTTACATAAATTTATTTAACTCTCTTTGTCTTTTGTTTGTTGTGGTGGAATCTCGTATTTGTTTTTTCACGAACTTTCCGATAATCTAGAGCTCTGAAACTTTCAACATTTACGTAAAGTGGATTTTCGACATGGTATTGTCATTATTTCGATTAAAATTAATAAACACGTCACTCATATAAAAATAATAATCATGTCAGTCACAAGCAATAGTCGCAGAAACAGCTGAAGAATATGTCATTCGAAAATTTGTTTTAAATTTTAAAACAACGTGTTTAATTATTAAAGAGTTAAGTTTGTTATAACTGTCGTTAGACATATTTAACTGTAACTTGTTACGGATATTTTAAACGAACCGTATGTTTTTCCGAGAAACGAATTTACGCCCTCTACCTCCGCGGGTAAAGGTCGTCCTCCTGATGACGTTGAATAAGAATTCAACGAAACATCGATTCGTATAAAATATCCGCAACGTGTTTAATCGATTACGAATATACGCAAAGAAATCGTAAACATTATTTTTTTATTAACTTCTTTATTTTTACATTATATTTCGATTTTGTTTCTAGATTTTGTCTGTAGAATATAATTGGTCAGGTTGGGTCACGGCATCTAGAATTTACTTTCACTAAACTTCACAGGAAATTGTACCGTGTCCACGAATTCTGTGGTCGTTGGTTGCATTTTCTTAGATTGCTTCGAGGTAACAAAAGGTAATAAGGTCTGTGTCACTTACAGTGCGGTCGGTACGTTGGTTTAATGTGCATTTTTTAATTTAATCGGTTGATGGAAAACTGTCGTTCATGGAAATTCTGGTTTGTGTTTTCCAACGCAAATTATATAACACAGCCCTTACCTTTTCATGAATGCCAAATAAATGTAACTGATCATTATCTCATCTCATCTTCTTCCCCTTGTACTATTCGGGTCGGGGACCCATTGCATCGACAAGGCGCCTCCGTTCGTCCCTGTCTTGCGCTGATTGTGCGGCCTCCATCCATTGTATTCCCATCATATCCTCACACAGTTTCTGGAGTTGCCTCGCCCAACTGCATCTAGGGCGGCCCATTGGACGTTTTCCCTCAGAAATCTCACTCAGAATTTTTCTAGGAATTCGGTCATCAGACATTATTAGTGCGTGCCCAAGCCACCTCAGTTGCGATTTTTCTGTGAAGAGTAGCAGTGGTTCAATGTTTAGATCGTCTCGGATCGTCGAGTTTCTTATTCATTTCGTAACCCCTGCCACTCCTCTCAAGTACTTCATTTCGGCCGCTTGGACTCTAGAGCGTGTTCGTTCGTTTAGCATCCATATCTGGTGACCGTACGTAAGCGTCGGGCGGTAAACCGTTTTGAACTCTGCCATCTTTGTCTCGATACTAAGCTCAGCTTTCCTTATAATTGAGCTGTAGAAAGGACGCAACACACCGATTGCGTACTTCTTCTTCGATCTATTTTTCCGTCTTGCCGTCCATCGCTAGAGAATTCAACCCAGAGGTATTTGAATCTGTCAACCTGTTTCAGCTGTGTCCCATTAGCGAGTCTGTTGCACTGGGTTCAGTCCCTTCCTATAGCCATCACCTCTGTTTTTGAGTTACTCATCTTCATTTCTGCCGCTGGGCATTCTTGGTTGAAGAGGTTGACCCACCAGTGTAGTCCCTCCTGTGTTGTCGTTTATCTCGCGATGTCGTCGGCAAATAGAAAGGAGCTGATTTCAGTATTGCCTGTCATATCATTATCAATTCAAATACCATTGAGTCCCATTTTGAGAAAAAAAATAGGATATTATATTTAATAAATATTTATAAATTGATTAGTTTTTCTTTCTCCCGAGATATGGATTAATTTATATATTAATTTCATATTCCATATTTTTCAGTGAAAAACGCTTAAAAAATGCTTACAAGAAAAAGATTATTTATTAAGAAGCAACTCTCAACACATTTAAATACAGTTTTACTTCAGTATAATCCTTAATCCACTCCAGATACTTGGAATTATACCAAACGAATTTTTCCTACGAATTTTTTAACGAATAAAGATAAAATGATTAATTCATTCTCATGAAAAAATAATATTTTTTATTGGCCTATTACACATCGATGGAATTGTAAAAAACAATGTAAACACCGTTTAATACTATAATATATTAATAAAAAAGCAATTGAAATAAACTTAAACCGACTAACTAACCAACCATCACTCCGTTTCTCAGAGGGGTAAGCAGAGAGGATAAAACACCATAGTCTTCTGTCCTGGGTCCTGGCACACACTTATGCTCCGTCCACTTTCACACATCTTCTCATGCATGCTCTTCAGCTTTTGAAGCTTCTAACAGGGTCATTCTCCAATATTTGATTCATCTGGTCATGCCTGGTATTTTGCGGACGCCCTCTAATGCATAAATTAAAATTTAAGAACTTTAAAATTTCTCTTTTCTCTGCTTGGACCTGGTTGAGAATCATCGGGTTTGACGTTTATGCACTAAAATTCTTAACAATTCGTAACAAATTCTTAATAACTTTGCTTCTGCCTTCTCGATAAACTTCCGAAACATATAAGATTATCTGGTCATTACGAACAGTGCTATTTCGACTTTTTAAAGCTTTATTGGGTGTTTGTCTGTACTGCATAGTTTTTGACATACATCCAACTGGCAAAGATTTCCTTGATTAATACAGGCAGGGCTTTCTTCGTCTCCTCCTCCTACTCTCATGTTCTTAAATGATGATATTTAAAAAGTAGTCAGCTATCGACGAGAGATTCTGTTACTCTTGAAACTCAAGTAGTGAAAGAATCTAAAAATTATTAAACTCGGGTGGAGATGCCGTAAAACTGCTGTGCAGTTTGGCATATAAATATATGTACATATTGTGTAACAAACAAAGGAAATAAATATTGAGAAAAAAAAAAGAAGATATCGTTAATGTTATTTAATATTTATATAAATATATCATCAAGTATTAAATTAATTATATGTAATAAATAGCTCTAGATCTGTATTGCTCTGAAAATTCACTTCCATATTGACGAGCGCTTAGGTCGTGTAATTTTTTACTACCAATTAATATTTCCATCAGTCTGACTGATCATGAATACTGAATGCGCCATTTGCATTTCTATGCGACCGCTTTAAGCACATTGTCATCGCACGTTTATGGCTGTACACAATAACACGTGAGATTGGATTGTGAAATGAAGTGTGAAAAGTTTAGCTGCGGCCCAGAGATAAACCTACGCACATGGTTAAAGCTTCAAAGAAAAATATGAGACTTTTTTTTTTAAATGCTTTCCATTGACGTAACAATACCCTAGTGCGAATATATATATACATACAACCTTTACACAAATATATACAAAGCTCTTCAACTCTTTGGAAAAACCTTTTTAGATATTTTTGGTAAATATTATTTTTGTTGCCAGTAAGTACAAATAAATAGTGTACATTGTTGTCTCTTATATCAATAGTCTACCATTGTATACTATTCCCATGTATACTTATTGATTATTTCCATATCCTCAAATTATTAGTGCTCTGAAATATATAAAATAAAAAAGGATAAACCATGTCCAAAATATGTGGAATGCGGCATTCTAACCTGAAAGAGATGAATATGACAATAGACTAATATTACGCCGCAGTATATCATAGACAATGTATTTACAGGTTTTTCCGTAATATAAAGTCTGCTACTTGATAAACATATCGAACACAATATTCCTCATTGAGCCTTAAACAAAAAGTTCCGTTCTGAGTACGTAGCTATATATTAAATAGGCGGTATTAGAATATTTGCTAACTGCTGAATTATATTCGAAAAGAAAAACAAAAAGAATTTATATATTTATATCTAAGCTATTTTTGGATATTTTAATGTGAAAATATCATTATTTTTAAGAAAACATTCACTTTATTGCAAGAAATATTTTTCAGAATGAGAAAATCCCAAAGGATTTTCGAAAATATTTCTCGTTGAATGGGGTGAGGTTCACATAACCGAATTTATTTAAGGTATTTTTAAAGATAAAATTGCTGGCTTCGATATTTTCAATGTAGGGTTTTAAATTCATCTAAAATTTGGGTCTTTCAATTTTAGAAAAAAATCAGGAAAATATCTTTCACATTTATTTTATTTGCTCTGTATATGCTTTTGCTCTATATTTATTGTATATTAATATTTTTCATGTAAAAACCTGCAATGAATTATATAATCCTTTTTTCTTAATAAACAAATAAATAAGATATAGCAGTATTATGTCTTATTTCATCTTATTGTATTTTATTTTAACAAATTTTAGTTACAATGTTCAACCACACTATTTTGTTACATCTATTGCTTATTCATATTATTACTTGTAAAAGCCCCTTGGGCGTAAATAAATAAAAAAATGGTATTGCGCGTGCCATCGTAAATCCAAAATGATTTTATCTATTTTTTTCGGTATAGCAATTTCAAATACAGAAAAGAGTTTTATTCGCAAATAACTAAAGAAAAATAGTTTTTTATAGTTAGTTTACGTTAAGTTATAAGAGAGTTCTTTGCCCGCTGCTTATAAGCACAGTGAGCAATCCCATGCGCCCAACATTCTCTTCGAATGTTTGATATCGAATATATATATATCGAATATATCGAACAGTGTAGTTCATAGAATTTGACTTAGAATTCCAGCAAATAACATATATATTTTTTTATTTTTTATTTAACATATTTATTTATACAGTAGATACATAATGTTTTTATAATAAATTGATTCTATGTCATAACATTTTACAGACATTATTCTTCCCATTATGTGAACCATAGCTCGAGCTAATGGGAGGAGTATTTACAAGCTAAATTAAAGTATAAAAATACAAACCATTTAGAAGTACTATTTTTTTTTATTATATAGAAACTATTTCAAACATGTGGGCAATGTTATAATGCATCGTTGTCCAAAATCAAGGATTTGACTTCTTTCTTAAATTGTTCGCATTTTGGAATGTTCCTTTCTTGAAATTTGTTTTGCGACAACAATTTATTGTACCATTTAGCTCCCAAGTATGTATAATGATGTTGTGTCGTGGTGATTCTTAAGCCATGTATTCACTAGGGGACAAATTGTCCCTCAACAGCACGCGCGGTATAGAGTCTACGTGACGTTGCAACGTCGTGCACTGTTCCGCAACCGAGGGCACAACATAGCGCGGCATTTCTACGTGCCGTGGCAACGTTGCCATGCGCACGGTACCCGAGCGTACTCACTGCAACATTCCGCGGAGCGTCAGTACCACGTGGTATGTTTACAAGTGAATACGCATGCGCTGTACCTGTCAAGATGACAATGCGGGGAAACGAAATCGTTCTCGAACGCATCGAGCTGTATCTATCGAAGATCGCATAGAATGTCCGTCCTTCTTTCTCTTTGCAGTAAATAATTTCGCATTCTCCTCTTTTTTCTCCTCTTACTTTTCGATAAACTCATTAACATAAACAGATACGCAGCTATCATCATAACCTCATAGGGCGGTATATTTCCGCGACGTCTGGAAAACAATAATTATTTGCAAAAAGGACCTTGTTTTTAATAATATTCAATGTACTACTATAAACCCTCGTTAATTTGAAATTGCGACCCAAAAAAACATTTCGAATTGCGCGGAACTCCGTTTTCGCCAAATGAGATACCGCAGCTGTCATCCATAACCTCATCGTCCCGGTGTGTACACGTCAAATGACCGCGTCATTGTCCCCGAAACATGAGCGTAGATGTTGATGCGACATGTCGAGCGGAATGTTTCGCGATTTGTCCCCTAGTGAATACATGGCTTTAAAGATGATATATTTATTTGTCCCTTTGTTCTATGTCTATTACTTATACAGTCTAAGGGGTGAGATTTATTTATAAAATAATCTTTGTATATTTGGCATATCACCTTTCCATTCGTCGTTCTATTATCTAGATCTAGTAATAACTATTTTAGTTATTTCTAGATCTTGATGCTCGTGGAGATGTCGCATATTTATTTGAATTGTAATAGTTAACGGTGATCTAAAATATCGTGTACAGTTATTTAGATTAAAAACATGTGCAAAAGTTTAGATTGTATACAGAATAATAAAGGTATAAAAACTTCATATTTTACCTCTATTCGAAACGGTATCAAGATTCACGTTCTATTTCATCTTACAGATATCCCTCTCCAAACACAAGAGAATCGGCCGTTTTCTGAAAATCGAAATATTGTTATTTCTGTATCATTACAGTTATTGTATGACATTGTAATGTCGTCAACTTTGACGTTTTATGTTTTACAGGTTAGAAATTAATGACTTCAATTCATCAGAAAGCTCTAAAACGTAAGCAAACGTTAAGTTATTCACAATTTATAAATAATCAGCTTTATAATTTATTAACTTCATTAATTTCAAACCTGTCAAACTTAAAACGTTAACGTTGACAGCATTAGTAGTTTGTTAGTCTTGTGGTTAGGACTTTCGCCTCGTCATCCAAAGGTCGCGGGTTCGAATCTCACTGCAGACCAGCAAGTTAGTTCTATTTTTATAGCACAAGCGTTAAGCTTAGTTTGAAAATAGTAAGAATATTGATATGACACGTATTCCGTATTCGCATGTCTATTTTAAAAAAATACACTGTTATAGAATAACTCTCAAGGTACAGAAATATTAATAATAATTATAATAATAATAATAATATTACTATTTCCAGAATACGACTGTTAGTCTCTTTTTGGAGAGGTACAGTGAATAAATTTAATATATTAATTATAGTTTTGATATACTAGATAAAATAAAATGCTGTACACTTGTACACATGTTTTATTAAATAATTATATTAAATAAATAAAAATATATACATTTTAAAATATCACTGCTATTCATTTAAATAATAACGATATGTAAAAAATTAAGTGAACATACTTTTAATATTTTATAAGACACAGTAGAAATTATACTTGAAACACATATTTATGAAATGATAAAATGTTTTTTTAAGTTGTATTATTAAATTATTATAGCATCAATATTAAAATTATGAATAAAAATATCTACACACCAGGATAAAGGACAATAAAGATGATATAGTTATTAAAAGTTAGTAAATAAATCGCAGTTAAATGTTTTTTTAAATATAATATAAGTAGTCCATTATAAACATCTTTGATAAAAATTTATTTCGATAAATTAATACTCGAGTGATCAAGAAAAGGTTTCTCTACAGTTTTATGATTCACATGATAAAAACAAATGACAGGACTCAGTATTACTGAACATAAAAAGTGTATGTGGAGTAAAATTCAACATTAAAAATTTTGACAATTTTATAATCGAATATAATAATATTGTATATGATAAGTACTCTTAAATAAATGATAAAGTGCGCAGTAACATTTTGCCTGGATACGTAAATGTAGGTACTATTACTTTATTCATAATGTATTTGTTTTAGAAAAAAAGCACCATTATATTGATTAGTTAGACATCATTCATTGAGATTTAGTTAGTATATTTGAGTTGTATAGGAAATTGTAGTATTTTCTTTAAGTGGACATAACTGAGCGTATTGTCTGTTTCATGTCAGCGAGCTTGAAAGGACGAACAAATCCTGTTCACGCAAAACGGACGCTATTATTATGTTAAAGGATATTCGTTTAAGCTTGGATTATCTTTCGTTATAATGGCAAAATAAATAAATAGTTGAAAAACGCCATATTTTCCCCGCTCAGTTGATATTAATACAGAATGTAAGTATGGAATTATCTATTGTTATTTTTGTTATTAATTTCGCGGCATTTTTACTCCCTTTATATTAACTCGTGGCGTCTGCTTGCTTGCTTGCCGGCTTGCCGTCAAAAAAAAAATTGGATCAATTTTTGACCCTTTTTCCGTGATCCAATCGAGCTGAAACTTGGCAAGTAGACTCGTGGCGACGATCAAGAAGATCTATCAAATTTTCGGTAAAAAAAATTAATAATTATAGTATAATTTCGGATTTTTAGAAATTTTATTGGTTTTTTCAAATTGGAATCATTAGAAAAGCTTGATTAGCAACGGAGGCCCGATAACGTCGCGGAATATTTTCTAAATTTGAATTACTCCGTCGGTATACATAATAGGTACTTCACTACGAATGTCGAAAATCTAAATTGACTGACAAATGTTTTTAGAATTTAATCTTCAAAGCATGAAGTGTCTTATCAAAGCTCAAAACATCTGACATTTTAGAAATATATTAAATTACTGTAAGTTTAGTGTTATGTTATATGTTTTAATTCTTCTTTAATTGTTGTTATATTTTACAAAGAAAGGGAGCATAATAAAAACTTGGTTTTTATGTTACTTTTTTATTTATGGAATAATCTTCTTTCATAAATTCACTTCCATTATATATATTCCTCGTATGTATTCCTATTTCTTTCCAAATCTGATTTTCTATTTTAAATAAAAACGTTTTATTCAAGTAAACGCAAGAAGCAAATTTCAAAATCTGGCAAAGAGTGATAATTTCACAATTGATAACGTATTTTGAAATCACGTCTGTGTATTTGAGAAGCATTTTATAAAAATAATTTTAATATATAGATCTTTACAAATTGTATCTAACGTAAATAAACAAAGCCACCCGCTGGGCCTAGCAGCAAACAATCGACGAGAGCCGATAACAGACGCCAAAAGCCGCGCTGCGGCACCCATTGTCCGCGAAGCGGTCACTATTGTACGCGAGGCGGTCGCTATTGGCCGCGTGGTGACCTGTACGGCCAACCCGCAGAGCCTGGCAGTAAGCAAGCAATATAATCGCTACCAGCTTGCTGCAAGTAGTAATTAATTATATTGTAAAATCTGTTAAAAATTTACAGAAATTGCTTTCCTGGAATTTGTTATCAAGAATTTAAAAATTAAAATATTTACAACATTGGTACAACAGATCGCTCTATAAATGTATAAAGTTTGGTCTCTTCTTTAAGTTAAATAAAACAAAGTCTTCAAAAAGAATGTCTTGCTGATGGCGGCTCTTGTAGCCCAGTAGGCATGACACTGGTTTTTCACACCGAGGGTTCTTGGTCCAATTGTCGGTGAGGTCACAATTTAATATATGTGATTTACTCAACCCTGGGTGTTTTGTGGCTTCTGTAATTGGACCTCGTTGGCCTTTGAAGCGTAAAAAGTAAAAAGAGACAAGGCCTAATAAGAGAACCGGAGAATGGAGGAGATTGACGATATCTGTAATTCGTTATTAATCTCGAAATAAAATAATGGTTTACTGACTCAAATGTCCCGTGGAATGTGATAGCGGGTCCCGGATTGAAGATTGGAGGGGAATTAGAATAGTTTGAAGAACCAGATGTTTAGGAAAATGGAAAAGCTCATCTCACCATATAAGGATATTGTCATATGTCGTGGCTGCAGGAGGAATTAATGAAAATGCTGGGATTTAACACAGGATTTATTGAACACCGATTAATCAATTAAATTAACGTACAAAGTCTCTTAACACTATTAAATTTAACGCTATTCCTTAAATTAAACTGTTTCCCAAATTTATCACACGTAAATAGACACTTTATATTCGATTTGACACTTTATTCACTATTCACTAGAGTATTCCATCCAATTTCCGCACTTATTAATTTTGCTTTGGTTTTCCGAAAAACTTTCCGGAATCTTCGCTGTCGAATTACGGCTCGCCTGGCCGTCCTGGCAACTCGCGACTCGCGGCTACCTTCGCTCCTATTATCGCTGTCAGACGCGCACCCAAAATAAACTAAGTCCTCTTTACTCCCGTGTGCCGTATTTATATTCGCTAATGCTCTGATATCGAAATTCCGAGACGTTTCCCGCGTTTTCGAGAAGTTCTTCGCGTTTTCCAGACTTTTGAGATGTTTCTCAAAAGCCGTAGATTATTCTGGGCCATTCTGGAATCTTCGTTATTATTGTGATCATAGCCTCGTTATGTATGTGTGTGTGTGTGTGTGTGTGTGTGTAACGAGGCTTAAAAGAATCACGCACTCATGTCAAGAAATGATTACAATAATAAGGAACATTCCAGAATGGTCTACCTATATATATATATATATATATATATATATATTTCAGCATACAACGACTTTACTATCGAGCAAAATATCACACAATAATACTGAATTAACTCAGATATATAGCATATAGCGTCAAATGTTAAATGTGTCTATGCTATCAAATTATGGTATAACTCTTGTGTATAATCATGGTATAATTGACACCCTCTATTATTGAACAAATAAGTTGGTAAATAAATTTAAAATGCTATTATTATCGATTCAAGATTATTGAATACTGTTGCCATAATTGAATTTATAAAACAACAAAAACACAGTAGCAATATCATTAACGTTGTTTGACGCGATAACCGCATCACGGCATATTTAGTTTTTTTTTTTTACTTTGCTCTGCAACACGGACGGGCGGAAACATGGAAGTTATTAAAATGGCGATATTTATAAATTAAATTTCTCTAAAGTTATAATAATGATTAAACTCTATTAAAAAAGCGGTTAACACATTTATATAGCAATATTTGCACTGTTAAAGGGATTTCAAATATAGCATTATTATTTTCATACGAGCCGTAATCCGTCAAAAATGACGTACGTGTACATGTTGGTTGCTGAAGAATAAATATTTATTTATGAATAAAAAATAAAGAAAATGTTTTTAAGAAAGAACGTTACAGGCAGTCAGACAACGAAATTATTATTATTGTGATAATAACATAATAATTTTGTCACGTGAGATTTTTGTCGTATTTATTTGTATTGTACATTTTGTATTTGCACCAAATTCCCGTGGATCTTTAGTCGTTGGACTAAAAGTTCTTGGACCTGTTATCATTGGACCAAATGTCTGTGACCTTTTGTCTTTCTCAAAAAAAGAAAAACAAATGTGGACCTTTTGTAGTTGGACTAAATGGCCGTGGACCTTATGCCGTGAACTTTTTGTCGTGGACACTTTGTCGTGAACCTTTTGTTATGGATCTTTTGTCATGGACCTATTGTTGTGGATTTTTTTTCGTGGACTTTTTGTCGTGATTCGGCCTTCACCTCTGTCGTGATAGGAAGCTCTCCTGATGACGCTGAATAAGACTTCAGCGAAACGTCGAAATTTGATTCTCAGTGAAATATACGTTTCGTATAAAAGATCACTTTTATTTGACACATAAATATCAAACCTGAATTATTTTTATTTGTTTATAATTAATTTGTTATTCAATTATTTAATCTAACATAAATTACAGCTGCAGAAGCAAAAATTCTCTAGTGGTGCACCCCGATATCGATATATTGACACAGCTTATTCTGTCTGAAATTTATAAATCAATGCGATGATTTTCATCTTGCAACGCCATTTTCATCGTAAGATACGAAGCTAAGAAATATTTAATTAGCTCTCGAAAAACAAGGCAAGATGCCATATTATTTATTTCATATTTTTCGAATCATTAAAAAGAAAAACGATTTCTAAAAATAGCACATATTTTCAATGAACAAAGTAGAAGAAAAGTTATTTTAATGTGTAGGGATTCGCTTCGGATAAACAATTCCTGCAATAACCAATTTATTTTCAGCATTTTTCAGTGAAATATAAAGGAATATGAAATTCATATGTAAAGGAATTAATTTCTCCAAATCTTATCACGAGATTTAAAAAATCGGGGATTATGGCACATAATCGAAGGTACCGAACGGTATGGAATAGTCTGGAAGAAACTTGTATGCATCAAAATACTCCAGAAAGATCTAGAACTCGAGTGAGTTTGACAGCCTCGAGAAATCAATGAGAGCCAGTAACACCGGCGCACAGACAAATGAGTAAAAAGCTAACCCATAAAAACCAAGTTTTTATTTTACCACCTTTCTTTGTAAATTAAGTTTACCAGCATGTAATTAAATAATTGATTGATTGAAAATGAAACATGTCTAGACAAATATTTATGTCAAAAATCTCTAAAAATATCTCTTTATTTTTTGATTTCTTCCCAAAAAACCGAAGTGTGCTATCATCTATGAACCAATTGTCATTAATTTTCGAAATTCGTAGTGAAGTACCTATTATACCTACTGAAGAAGTAATTCAAATTTTAAATATTCCGTGACGTTATCGGGACGCCGTTGTAAGGATTCCAATTTGTAATGATTCCAATTTGAAAAAAACATTAAAATTTCTAAAAATCCAAAATTATACTATAATTATTATTAGTTTTTAACAAACATTTGATAGATCTTTTTGATCGTCGCCACGAGTCTACTTGCAAAGTTTCAGCTCGATTGGATCACGGCAAAAGGGTTAAAAATTGATCCAAAGTTTTTTCGTCAAGAAAACGAGCAAGCAGACGCCACGAGTTAAAAGAAAGGAAGTAAAAAAGAACCTGCGTGTGAAATTATAAGAAGCAATACGAACGACATGAATCAGAATTTCCAGAGACAAGTGGAAGATTCTCAAGTGACTAATGCGAGATTTAATACAAATTACAGATTCCAGTGCTCCAGTTAAATTTGTGTGACTTTTATAATAAATAAATATTTTATTAATTTTCATGTTTCAATTGACACCCACCCACCCCTGCGATCTCATAACAAAATATATATTTTTTCATGCATTTTATAATAAAAACCATGCACGGTTACGTGACGGATCCAAGCTTCGTGTTTTCCTGTATGCATTAATTTTCGGTGGCAACTTTAGTGTTTTTGTTGCGTTATTTAAGGGTTGTTACGTGTGACGGGCGTAACGTTTGTGTTAAACCCTTACAGTGCGGATATTAGTTCTGTCACACAGGACAAGGGTGTCCATTATCGTGGACAGGCTCTGCGGGGCGCGGGGCGTGGCAGGAAGGGTAACACCGGATGATAATGAATCTGTTAAACCGCCGAGGCAACCGACATGTCTGCTGACGTATTTTCTATGGCGCTGTAAGAATGGGCAATGATGATAAACTACCCCCATGGACAGTTTCAGCTGTTCCTCATAATCACCCTGTAATTTTTCATAAAAACGATTTTCGATTAGCACATTATAGTATTAATACACACGATTAGGTAATTAATAGATTTTGTACTTAATATTTTACAGAGCACTAAAATTTTAAGGCAAGGCATGCAGAAAATATATAATAGAAAATATATCGTTGTGTTATTTTGTGTAATATATTAGCCGTATCATCATCATTACTCTTGGCACTACAACCCTTTGTAGGTCTTGGCCTCCTCAATAATCTTCCTCCACTCTTCTCCAGTTCCGAAGCTCCAAGGCAGAGATTTCTTTGAGGACGTTGTCACTTCATCTTAATTTTGGTCTTTGTAAGCTCCTTCGCCCTATTGGCCTAGAGTTCAGCAGGGACTTTGGTGCTTGATGCTCGGATATTCTCTCCACATGACCCAGCCACCGAAGTCTTCCCAGTTTTATAAATTTTGTGATGTTTGGCTCCTTAAACAGAGTATAGAGCTCATTTTTGTAAAGTCTGCGTCAAAGTCCATTTTCTAGAACCGGTCCGAAGATACGCCTCAAAATTTTCCTTTCAAAAACGTCCAGTGCTCGCTCATTTCTCTTAGTTAGTACCCAAGTCTCAACTGCGTACTTGAGCACTGGCCTAATATGCGTTGTGTATACTAATATCATGGTGTTTCTGGACAGCAGTCTGGAATATCCTAGCCGTATACCAGTGAAAAATCATGGGAAATAGTAATAACGTCTTGCCTTGCGTGCCACGCTTCTGCAATCGCGATGTCACGGCGGTGTAACCCTTTAATAATATATTTTGTAGGGCTAGGTATCTAGGTATGAGTACTGATAATACCTTTAAAGCTTTAAAAAAAGTTTCTTCTTCAAATATAGCAAAATTATTACGGCGGTTATTTCTTGAACTAAAGACGTCAAACTATTTTCTTAATGTTTCGAGACAACCTGAAGTCTGGGGCAAAGTGCTGTTCAGTGTTCAGTCTACATTGTTTTCAACCATAAAAAGGATTTACACTGGGTGTCACGAATTCATAGAAACACATCTTAAATTTACCTTTTATTAGGTACTTTTATTTCGCGGTAACTAACTGAAGTATATTGTTTATTTTTTTTACTTTAACACTAAAATTAGGATAAACCAACAGATAAATAATTTTAAACGGATTCTATAGCCAGAGCGGAGATTTTAAAATTGATGATTTTAATAAAGTATTTCTTAAACATACAATCATGCTTTCAAGAGCAGTTAACGGTTGTGAATATCTCACTGTCGCCAGAAAATCATTCGCAAACACATTAACCTATATTTTATCAATTGGATATTGATTATTTTGTGGACTGTATTTAAATTCAAGCTAATTAGGGAACTCGATGGCTAGATAATTATTTATATACATATTGGCATAGATATTTTCAGGTTCATTGACGATTTCACAATTGTCCTTCAGGTCTATCAAATGCCGATTGTTTTCACTTTTTAGATAATTAATTATATTTTCAATATTTAAAAAAACGTAGGCGGTATCGGATACTGCTCTAGTTATTCGTGAAAACTTCTATCGTGTATAGTGTATTGAAATTATAAATACAAAATTTACTTAACCTTTTTCAAATCTTCTCTTGCATTTTGAATTACATTTTTGTATGGAAAAGTATCGAATTTTATATTATTCGTTAGGCTTTTTTATATACTTAATTGAAAAATTATTATATAAAAACTAACCCATAAAAAACAAGTTTTTATTATACTCCCTTTCTCATTTACTAGTGGAAACCGATTTGGCGCTTAACCTACGCGTTGGGCTTTGGTTAGGCGACGCTACGAAAGGGAGTAGTAAAAAAATTCCAAAAATCCAAAATTATACTACAATCAGGTTTAGTGTCTACCAGACGCATCGCAGTCTTTTCATACAATTTACTCAGTTGTATGAAAAAACCATTAAAAATTTGAAAAATCCAAAATTATACTATATTTATTATTTTTTTAACGAAAATTTGATAGATCTTTTTGATCGTTGCCTCGATTCTGCTTGCAAAGTTTCAGCTCGATTGGATCACGGGAAAAGGGTTAAAAATCTATCCAAAGTTTTTTGCATCAATCAATCAATCAGTCGCCACGAGTTAAAATCTATCCAAAGTTTTTTGCATCAATCAATCAATCAGTCGCCACGAGTTAAAATAAAGGGAATAAAAAAAAACAATTCAAACATGCATACGGGTTACATAAAGCCCACCAAGTGAAGAAATTTGCTGAATTTCTCAAACATCGTTGGTTTGGTAATTTATTATATGGTTTTATTATTTAGTTTGAGATTTAAGAAAAACAATTGTTATAAAAATATTTTTGTAAATTGATTATTATGTTTAGTCAGAAAAAAATATTTTTAAATCGTTCATTGAAAATTTTTATGTTTAAAAAAATCATTTATTTTCTGCGTACTTTTTTAAACCTTGTATACATGGTTGACAACTTTTTTCCAACGACGGGTATAATTTTTAACTGAATATTTAAAAAAAATCAAAATAGTAGTCACTTTTCCTGATTTTAGTTATTACATCAAGGCGCAGCGGATTTTGTCTTAAATACTGTAAGTCTTGATTTATGATCAAACTGAACGTATTAAAGTATCCAATTATCAGTTAATAAATAAAATATTACCATATTGTTGTTTTTTTTTTTCATTAAAAAAAATGTTTCAAAACCTATTGAGAGACAGATAGTTTTGCGTAGAACTTTAAACATAAAATAAAATATGAATAAGTTGAGACTCGCTTTTAATGAATTATTAATTAGTCATGGCTAGATTTGATTGGCATTTTTTCTTTCTAGCAAGCATCTTTTTTCAGTATTTTTTAGTGTAATTCAGCAAAATTGAAATTAATATCGGTAAATACTAGGGATAATACATATGTGATGTATAAAGCTAGTAACATATAGATGTATGCTTATTTTCTATTAATCATTGAAATGGGTGAAACACATAAACGTTGTTACGAGAGTTTACTCTACGTGAGTTTAATTATAATTTTATATATTACTCCTTAAGTTTCGAGAGAAATTCTACACTTATTTATTTTACTTATTTAACATACCTACTTCATCTGTCGATGGAAGGTTTTGTTACTCTTGAAACATCTAAATTGAATATTTTATTTGCCTGTTCATCCATCTGTCTGTCTGTCCCCGTAACTTCGTGTAACGTCCGCAATTTCGTTCGAATTCACTGCTAAAAAAACAATTTAAACGGACGGAGATGGGGCTTGAACCCCGGGCCAGCAAACCCGAAGGCGGCAACGATAGCGATTTTGCTACCAGTGCCTCTCTCCGTGGACCTCCAAAAAGATACTATACATATATATTAGGGTTTAGCAAAGATGCGAATTTTCCATCATTTTTGAAGATTGTTTTATATAATACTTCATCTGTCGATGGGATATTCTGTTACTCTTGAAACATAAGTAATTATATATGAATAATCTCTAAAATATAAACACCAAATCCACCAATTATATTATTTTCTGTTCTTTACAAGTAAAGCCTTTTTAGCTCTCGCCCACGCAAGACGGTCTCACCAGCGGATTAGCCGACATCTTATTTCGCATCTCCTTAACCCGAAGATTGCGATGTTACGGTCCAGGCGGGTGGAGACGGACGGCTGGAGATGAGGTAACAGAATTACGTGTGGGGCACTGAGAGAGTTATTCAATTACAGCCTCCCTCGCGCGAGATCTGGTCAGAGGAGACCACGTGACCGTAGTCTCATCCGTTTATCGGGAATTTATGACAGAAAAAGGAGAAGCGCTATTATAAGGAATGTTGCTTCGCTTTTGTGTACATTGTTAAATGTTGGATAATGAACAAAGTTCGTTTTAGATACGCGTTCGTAATCCAAAGTGAATTTTTCCATAAGTAATAATGGAAACGTTCATTATATTTTCAAATATATATATATATACACCTATATATTTACCTATTATGGTTACAATGAGCTCAAAACTATAAACAAACCATAAAAACACCTCACAACATGTATATAATATTGATCTTAAATTATGGGGGTGGCCATCGATGTTTATATAGGATGTCCCGTAGCTATAGTAGCGTAACTTCGGAGAACTCTTGTACATTCAATTATGATTGAAAAATATTCTTTACGCTTTGGGTGATATATTGGTAGTTACGGAGGTAAGCGACATCAAAGTTCATATATTTTTTAAGTATTTCGTAAGACTTTGGAGTATCATGAATGTCATGAGACTTGTCGAATATTAAAAATTCGTTCTCCCTTATCAAAGCGAAAGAATTTTCAATATCCAAATATATGCATGTACCAGTAACGTGCAGCGCATACAAGCAAAAAAGCTGTGCTAGTAAAGATTCTGGGAAACAAATATTTAATTAAATAATTCTTATTTTAAGAAAAAGTTGATATAAAATTCTAGCCGTAATTCGTCCTACGGCTAGAAGTTTTATTTCAGACGTTTCTGTTTTTTCCGATTTAAAATTCTAGGCGTTATTCGTCCTACGGCTAGAAGTTTTATTTCCGACTTTTCTGTACCTAACTTCATGTCAGTTCTTAATCTATCACACTTGTTTGCGCCCAAAAAATTTGTTCCATAGATCTAGTCAAATTGAGAAAAAACTCGTCCTGAACCGTGTATTTTTATTTAGCTCTATGTCTGCGTGTTTTTTGTAATAGATAAGTAAATTTTTCATGGAACAGCGTGTTTCTTTGAAAGTTCCTATGCCAAGTGAGAACTGCGCACACGTCACTTAGAAATGATATTTTTTACAAATTTCACCCAAAACTTTTTATGTGAATTCTAACACGCAAGTGTCCAGAGCAAGTGAATAAAGTATACCGGGGTGAATAGTTTCTATGAGCGAACATTGAATGGAATTTATTATAAGTGATCTAAGCAATAAATATAGCGTTTATTAGTGCGAATTTAGGAACAATTCAATAATAAGTGTGGAATATTCGAAAAACATTTAGCGACAATAAAATTAAGAACGGTACTACAATTTAACTCTGGTAATAAATGAAACTAAATTAATTTCAAGTGTTTTCAATTGCCTCACAAAGTTACGTCCCATGACAATAAAATATACAATATTTATTTGCTATTCCTCGGGATACAATATTTATATTTTCAGATATTTTCGAAAACAGAATACATAAATGAATAGCGGACAATATGATTTTTCCTGCGATGGCATTTCAGGAACGTTCTGGGAATACTCATTTACATTATATTCTTTCTGCCAAATTCGCAACCTTCTTATTTCTCAAGCAAACAGAATTCTTGTTTTCTTGCAAATTTAAATTTATTTTTTAATATACAGATTATCAAATGTTGTTAATGACCCTCATACAAATACCCAATATGACTTTTATGTAAAATGTAAAAACATTTTACGATAATTAATCCTCGGCGTAAGCGAGTGTCATATTTTACACAAGAAATAAAAACTCAATAATTTCGTTGTCCGTAAGTCCTTCCGTCCGTAACTTCTTCATATTTTTTTATGAGTAGCATCGTTCCTCTTACTTTCCTGCAGTCTGTGGCAGTGATTTCGTGAAAAAAGATGGAAATGCGTAACAGGTAATAAGACGTCAGGGAAGCGCGCGCAATTTCATTTAACCAATGACCGCGCGCGGAGCATGCGCGATGGACAAAAAGTCACGTTTATAAATAAATCAGTGTCCAGCAGGTGCCATTACAGCGAAGACGCACAGAACCAGCCACGTCCTTCTGATTTTGTATATATGTTGCGAGGCTGGTGTCTAGCGTGTGGATGTTGTAATTTTGATATATTTTGGCTTAAATCTTCGAAACTATGTGATAAATACTTTTTTTTTACATTAATGTAAACAATGATCACTCTTAATGATTTACATTCTCAAATTTTAGGTAATTTTTGTGATTATTTTTAATACGTATTCAATATGTATGACAGCACACTACCGCCATCTATGAAAATAAATAAAAACCAAACACATTTCTTAACAAAACAGTACCTAGTCCGGCAAACTTTAATAATAAATAAATGCACATACATTTTCTTTACTCGTATTTACTGATTTATAAACACAAATAGGTGTTAGCTTTTTGATGTTAATTTCTGTTGCAGCTCAATTGATATCTTTAATTATAAGATGTCAATGTTACACATCATGTGAGACTACTGTAAGGCTCGCTCGTTTTTTTATTTCTTACATAACCGACATGCAAAAGTACCGTCATTTTTTAAGGGTAACTGCTAGTAATAATAAATAATAAAAATAATTTTAAAATGGGTGCGTGTACTTATGTAGGCGCATTAGAAGTTATATTTCTTTGGCATACATTAAAAAAACACGTATCGTGATTGTTAACCCTTCATATAATGCGCATGCGTATTCTGTCCAGCTTATATATTCCAATTCAAGGTATACATCACAAAATAGAACTCCCATCAATGACAGTTTTCCACAACGGATAAAAAATCTAAATACAGTAGACACCCACGTACCGAATTGCTATTCACTTGTATAAAAAAGAGAAAAAGAAACAGTAAGCCCATAATTCACTAACTTCAATTAACTTCACTACACGCCCTTAAAGTATTTGTATTTGACGACCGCCACCTGTGATAGAAATTTTTCATTCTAATTAATCAGTATATGTAAATGTCCCCGTTGTTAATAAGATATATATATATATATATATATATCTATATATATATATATATATATAATATATTTATATATTATATATGTTAGTATTAATTTCTTTGGGGGTAACCCGCGTCAAAATCTGGTCCTCAGAAGGATCATTCGTCAATTGACGTTTCGCCCGAATCACAGAATAAATTTGATAGATGTGGTAGTCTATCGTGGGTGGAATTGGTGAACGTTAAATTGTGTAAAGTGATCTCTTAAACCAGCCACACAATAGGACGATAAACTCTTTAACACCCAAAACATTTTCCATATATGAGATAGTAAATCCCATATAAAAAAATTAACTTCGTCATATTATGAGACATCTATACCTAATATAAAAGAGATAAAATATATATAAATATTGGTCTAAAAAGCAGATAAAAATTGAAATTGTTATCAGGCGTACTCTATTGTAATGTTAGTAATTCGAAAGAATGTCATATACATATACATATGTAAAAATGATATTACTTTAAAAACTTCAATACATACATACATACAATACACAATACAATGGGTATTGTGTATTATTGAGTCCGACCTCCACCTCCGCAGGTAAAGGTCGTCCTCCTGATGACGTTGGATAAGTATCCAACGAAACGTCGAGATTCGCTTCTCGGTAATACATACGGTGCGTATAAAATATCCAAAATTACAGTTAAATAGGTATTGTGTTTTTGAAAATTTTGAACATTATTTAATTACCGCAAGGACACAAACATCCTTCACCTGCGCTCTAGTCCACATATTTCTTCAGGAATCTTCGCGTAATTCTCTGCATTATTTTTATACTATTCCCTGTCGTGTGGAGCTTCTGCCTTGGCTTAGTATTTAGAGTCCAGTTTTCATTACTGTGTGAAAGGATTGCAAGAATGCACTACTTAAAGACTTTTCTCTTAAGACTGTGGAATGTCACTTAGGGGAACAATTCTAAGGTCACACCAACCCCCTTAATATTTTTCAGGGATAAAGCTTGCTTTTTGTGACTTGGGATTTCTTTATTATTAATTAAATTTTTCATTTATTACCTAAGTTTATAATATAACCTTATGATAAACTTAAAACCCTGCAGTTTTGCTCACACTAGACTTTTCATTTAGGTGAGATTCGTATTTTCCTTGAGATTTATTAATGAATTTATAAATATTTATATACCAGGGGCGTGCATTGAGAACCAGAAGCATTTTGTATATCTTAATTAATTAAACACAAATTAACTGGATTTACATCAAGTGAATTTAATTAGTGAAGTAAAAATCAAATTTCAATTAGTAGTAAATTTGTGTTTAATTTAATTAATGCGCAATGAATAAACACTAACTTGTAAATGAGTATAATATTATTGTTATTAATTAATCATTACCTTTATCACTATTTTTATATGTATATTTGTTTTGAGAACACGATTACTGGATTTGTGCACTGCGGGATTATTTTTCAATTAAAATAAATTATCTATACCTATAAAACTCAATTTCTGTCTGTCTAACTGTCTGACTGTCTGTTCTCTATACAAATCCACACCGTTTGTCCGATTCGATTCAAATTTTGCATACTTATGCTTTGGGACCCGGCGGGTAACATAGGCAACATTTCCTCCCTATTCTCATACCCTTTTCCCTCCCCTTGACATGTTTTCGATGCAAATCTGTACCGCTTGACCGATCGGACTCAACATTTGTAAACTTATTCATTAGGACACAGCGGGTAACATAGGCTATTTTTTCCCTCTCCTCCTCTACCCCTTCCCATCCCCTGATATATTTTCGATGTAAATCTGTACCGTTTGACCGATCGGACTCAAAATTTGGAAACTAATTCTTTAGGACTCGGCGGGTAAGATATACGACATTTCCCACCTATTCTTTTAACCCTTCCCCTCCCTTGATATATTTTCGATGCAAATCTGTACAGTCTGACCGATCCGACTCAAAAATTGGAAACTTATTCTTTAGGACTCAGCGGGTAACACAGGCTTTATTTCCTCCCTCCCCTTTTACCTTTTCTCCTCCCTCTGATATATTTTCAATGCAAATATATACCGTTCGAATCAAACCTTTGTTTCCCCCCACAAATTTATTTTCAACTTAATCCTTAACCCGTGCAAAGCTGAGTACGAACAGCTAGTTATATATATAGTACTTAAAAGTCTCACAGAGAGGAAGAAGCTATTTATGTGGAAAACGTGTATGGAAGTCTTTCCAAGGCTTACAAGCTGTATGAGCTGGTTTAAGCGATCACTCTATGCAACGCAACATTCACCAAAAATATTCATGAAATAATTTAATTATCTTTTTAAATTAACATGACAACTATTTTTTATTTCTGGAGTTATCTTTTATACTATATAATTTTAAAAAAATAAAAAAACTTCCCATAAATCACTTTCATTGATTAAACGTATACATTGATTAGACGCACACTAACTGATCCATAAATTAAAATACGCAAAAAATCAGCCATCGTATAGGCACGTGGCATTAATCGGAAAGGGAGTGTATGGGAACTCGTTCCCACATCCATTGTACTTCCGTCAAGACAACTTATTTCTTTGCATATTTTATTTTGGGGGTCAAATTAGTGTGCGTCCATCCTGATGGAGACACGGTGGTATCGAAACTGGTCGACGTTAAAGCGGTTCATAAATGACCCGAAACATGTAACCTGACTGCAGAGAACCAACTCGTAGAACAGGTCCGCACCTTCACATCCCTGTTGGAAAAGCTGATCTTTGTGAAGAAATTCAAGTCCAAGTTAACAAGGCGGCGGCAATCTCTGGTGGTCTGGTGGATTTTGTTTTTGAAAAATGCATTTTTTTTTCTGAACGCATCCAATGTACCTAAGTGTTTCCAATATTGAGACCGACTATCTTCTGTAGCTAGTGATAATTCCAACATTACAACAGATCTGGAAACACCATAATATTTAAAAGGTGATGACAACAGATAAGATTCCATGAACCATATCCTACAATGAAAAATTCCAAGTTCTGCTCTTGTTGAACGACTATTTTCATTTGGTGGAATGATAATGAGACCGCATAGATAAAATGTTTGAAAATATATTAGTTTTTTTTAACACTAATATTTTTAACACAAAAAAATCTTACCTACTAAAGGTATTTTAATTTAATAAAGGTAATTTGAAAATACGTATTTTTCATTTTATATTTAAATAATTTTCTTTAAACTATTTTGTATGTGCATTTAAAATAGAAAAATAACCATGTATTTCCATTTTGAATTTAAATACTTTTAATTTTGCACAACTCCGGATATATGGCATTGAAACAAAGACAGACACATTCAGGACTAAAGAAACAGTGAGGATTTCCGAGATGAAGTTACTGAGGACGAAAGCAGACAAGACTATAAGGGATCACGTGAGAAACACCAGAATAAGAGAGATATTATATAAGCCAAGGACATCGTAATACGGAGAAGATAACGAAGAAGGGATCGGCGTGGTCGTGTCATACTCCCTTAAATCGCACTACATAATCAGCCCTACGGAACCCGCCCTCGCGGAATACTTCCCAAAAGATGGAAGATCAGCTGGGAATTCACCCCACAGGAGGTTCTATCACCTGGAGAACATAACACATGGGTCTTTTAAAAGGAAAAAGAGGAAGAAGAATTTTCATTAATATTTTGTTTCAAATTAATCCAATCACACAGCTATCGCTGTTTACATCAAAAATACCTGTTTCCATTCTAAATATTTAGATTAAATAATTAAAATGTTCATACAATATAATTTAATTAAGTATGATTGTTTCATTTCATTTATTTATCTGGTCCAGAGAAATACAATAACATACAAATTATTAAACAAAGACTCAAGCATTGTTTTATTATAACTGAAAATTTCACTCAATATTATAATATTCTTCTCAATATTATAACAGTCTTCTGGAGTATTATGTTGTGTTTTACGACCTTTCTGGCCGACGTTTCGGAATCCTATTGCAGGGCCCATCATCAGGGCTGATGTGTTATTATGAAGAAGAAGACACAAAACAGAAGATTTGCTATACATCTAGAGAAAAATTATTTAAGCAGCTTACCAGATAACATCAGAATTTACAGGCGAAAAAAGCAATCAGAGACTCTTTACGGATAACATCAGAAAATTTGCAGATAAAAAATGCCTACAAAAATCAATCAAAGACATTTTCTAAAACATTGTATATTTATGAAAATTAAATATTTTAGCATATAACATGACACAATCGCTCGCTAGAAGACATAATCGAAGTTGTAATATAAATAAAAATATATATAATTTGTGTAGGTACTAGAATATGTAATAAGAGTTCCTTTACAAGAAAATACTTGTTAATTTTTATAAAAATTCAAAAATATTATTATTGCTATGTTTATTATGTTTTCTTGATTGTACGAATTGATGAGAAGATCCTGTGAAAAAAAGTATACATAAAACAAATGCTTGACATCAAATGAAATAATATTTTTTCAACGTTACTTTTAAAAGCGAAATCCTCACTCCGTTAATGCCAAAATATAATTTGTCAATATGCCCACTTACAAGCTGAATTGTTAGTGATTTATGAGATTATTTAATGAGTAAACAAATCTAACAGCCGATTAAACGGTATCCTGCAGAAAAATATGAAATATCAAAGCGTACATTTTAATAAAATGCAGACTTTGTAAAGGACATGTCCGTGGGGTTAATGTGAATGTACGTATGGCATATCCACGATAACACCAGGCGCTGTAGTTTAGCGAAACGTAATAGCGTTGCGAAGTAGCAATAGCGAAGCGTTTTAGATCTATATTTGGATTCGTTTCAACGCTACCTATCCGTAGACATTCTTTTGTTCAAGAATGTTCTTAGAATTTCACGGCTGTTCAGGATCTAGTTTGTGTTTTCTAGGATGTTATTCCGTGTTTTTACGACCTTTATGGCCGACGTTTTGAATCCCATTGCAGGGTTCATCGTCAGGGCTGGTATGTGGCTGACGTGTCATACATTAGCACCGATGATGGACCCTTCAGTGGCCAGAAATGTAGTAAAACTACGCCATAAGACCCCAGAAAACACAAACCAGGCTACTTTTTTACGATTTACGTTTGTTCTTATTGGGCAAGTACTTCGACTTTATGAATTTCTACCGCTACATTTCATCGTTTTCTTTCATATTATTTCTGTATCGTTTTACAAGAGTCTGTAAGCTATCGTTCAACATTCCTTAAGTCCCAATCAGACAATTTATTGATTTGACTATGTTAAACAATTGATTCAGGAGAAAGAGTAAGAAAGATACGTGAAACATGTATTGATGACATCAGGAATAAAGGACGACCGCAAATAACTTGGCATAATCAGGTTAACCAGTTACTGTGAACAACCATATAACCAGATACAACTACATGGTCCTGTCAGAAGACTCAGCAACCAAAGAACTTGCCGGCCAAAATGCATGAATGTGAATGAGGTGAAAGTTCTGTATCGGAAAAAAGGGAAAATAGTGCTTCACCCTCATGCCTACTCCAGCTGGAAATATGGTGATGTTAAATTGTTTGTTTGTCCATCTGTCTGTCGGTTCGTGAAGTCCGTAAATGGCTGGAATTAAAACTTTAGGTAATAAGAGTGTAACACGCGATCAGCACGCAACACGCAAATTACCATGATTTTTCACGGTTAGTTATTTAGTAGTCTCAATGAAAAGTTTAAATGTAAATAAAGATTAGGTGAAGAAAGATAGTTGGAAAGAAATTTGTTTCTTAGAAAGTTGAATGAATATATTTTAATTATATTCTCGATTAACTGGGTGAATTTGAATTTTTTTTTAAAAATATTAAAAAAGAAAGAATCTTCAAATGTTTTCCAAGGATTAATTAAAAACGGATTACCAAATTTTTGGACAAAAGTTCTTGAAGAAATATTGACTTAATTTTATATATTTGTTTGATCGGATCAATTTTTTTCTTTTTATTTATGTTGGTTTTTTGTTCTTAATTCTTAGAGATGCTTGTGCAAATTCATTCCGAGTATCTATGATCGATAAATAAATAAATAAATCCGTAATATTTTTCAGAGCCTAAATATAATTATTTCCTTTGAAAGTCGGGATATTAGTGTCCAAATTTTATTTGTATTTTAATAAATAGCTTAATTCTTGTATTACGGAACTTTTCTAAATAAAAAAATAACAAACATTTTAATTTTTGTTTTGATTTTTTGATGAAGAAATAAGAAAATCAATATTTTTTTATTATTTTTTTTAAATATCCATGTACTTTTATTTGTTGTGCTATATTAATACAATAAAAACACAAAATAATTTACATTCAAATGGTTTAGATACTAAAAATGAGTAATGCCTGTTTTTTGTATTTTCATTTTCGTGATAAATTCGCGTATATTTTCACAAAAACGTTTTGCCAAATTTCATTGGAAGCGTAGATAAATTTTTATTAAAAGCGTGGAGCTAACCGAATGCCGAAATGTCACACATTTTACAGGCTTGAAAAAGCGAGACGGCATCATTATGCCAAAGGTAGACATCTATCATTTCATATGGCTGCGCTTAATTTGCCTTTATGTTTCAGGGCTGCCTGAGGAAGAAATATATTTTTTCAGTACCATTATATTAATAAAAAGAAAACACTTTGTTTCGGGGCCAATGGTCCCTTAATCAGGATACAACGTAAACCAAAAATGAATATAGGAGATATAAACATAAACTAAAACCACAAAAAATATATTGGAGTTGAATAACTAATAAGTAACTTATGTGAAAAAATAATAGTTAACTATTTGTAAAAATGATTTAAATTTTAGCTATTAAGACTCTTTCTAATTTCTAAAATTTCTTATTTATCTAACGTTAAACCAACGTTTTTTGTATGATTAATTTCTAAGCCCTTGTTAATATCAAAATAATGGTTTGTTTACAAAAGTTGATTAGAAAATGTAGAAAAGTCATTGCTATTTAATATCTTAGTAAGTACCTAGAAAAGTCAATTCTATATTAATTCCAATACATCCAATTTTAAGACCCCGAAAGATATTAATTTTTCAATAAATAATTCTTACGAAATTAAGCATTGTTCTATGACCTTTTATTACCACTCGGAGAGAAGCTCCGAGGGCAAGTTATGTATTGGCAATCGGTGGAAGGTCCTCTTAAGGTAGGAGCGTGCGGTGGGCGCCGTGAAAAACCTCCTCCCCTTGTTTCCCATGATTGTTGCTTGTTAATCCAACTGTACACAACACGTGGAGACATTTGAGTGTCATGGTACTGCCTGTGAAGTTAAGCCTCTTCCGATTCTGTTGAGAAGACGCTACAAGCTTAAGCTACGACACGCGAGGACAGGGCGGCCGCGCTGCCCATTTCTGACTTCTGATTGGCTGGACCCGCTACATGTTGCGGCCAGAGCTTTATGTAGCTCTTTATCACCATGGTATATACTTAGATATATTTTTGTAGTGTCAAACTCAAATATATCCTTTTTCGAACTGTCGACATTATTCGCTCGTGGTCATTCTGAAGTAGTAGTGAAAATCAGAAAATATAGGTGTCAAGATATAATTACGCATTTTAACAATTGTATATGAAGAATCCACCAGAAAAAAAATGCACACTAGAAACTGTGAAGTACGTTTAAAAAAATTGACTACTTAATTTAAATGGTAAATTTAATGTAAGTAAAAGAATACATTGGAAAAACACAAGTTAACTTAGGTTAGGTTTTTAAAAAATCTGAAAAAAAAATTATGTGCATTTTTTATTGGTAATCATGTAACTGGATACGCATTGTTAATCAATTTAGGTAAACTCAGTTTTGCAAATGCTTTTTTTAATTTTTGAAATTTGTTTAAAAAAGTCACTCTTATTTCCATTGTCTCGAACGTTTTTCAATATCTAAATCCTATTGGCAATTGGAGAAAATTTTTCTGATTTTTTTAACCAAACTATCAGATTATGCACTATTTAACCGTCTTTTCCGCATACCGTTCATCAAACAGTTCTTAATCTTCCCGAAGGTTTATAAGTCGTTCAAATCTCCGAAAAAAATAAAAATATCATTACAATATCCGATGTCATAATAGACGGGATGAAGTTACTTACGGTTTTATTTTACTTACGTGAGTTTGTAGTAAAGAGTAAAGAGAAAAATTTCAAAATATCTGTCAAATATAAATTTATCTATCATTATAAATTTTATAAATATTGGTATATATTTGATATGGTGAAGAAATGAGTAGATGTGTGCATTAGGACTTATTTATATAATATTTGTCACGTCAAATACACAAAGTATAGAATACAATACTGCCTCTCAAGGATAACAACACGATCTAAATCTCTGTTATATTCCATAACATTCTGGGAAGCCCTAAAATACTTGGATAGCGTCTGAAACAATTTGAAAGTGACGGGAACATTCTCGCAAACACTAGCATGTATAGAATAGTCTCGAGGGTTCGAAAATCAACGCGCTTCTCATAAAAGGCGGAGCCTTCCGCGAAGAGTTCATGATTGTTTTTGACATTTAACCCACGCGACTTAACCAGAGACCGCGATGTTACCAACGCGCAGATTAATTGATGAGACAGATATCGGGCAAAGTAGTTAAATGCGAGAATTAAACAGAATACTCTAGTTAGCGACAATCAAGTGTTTTACTGACGAGTGATTAATTAGAAAATGTGTGAATCAAAAAACACTGTTTATCGATAATTAGTTACCAGTGTTTTCATTTGCTTCCTCAGCTACGACCCTTGAAAATACAATCCACGAAATTGTACTGAGAGAGCAAATTGTAATCAAATTGTGCAAATTGATTAAAGAATGAACGGTCAAACCTATCCGCATGTGTCACTGCGACAGCGAGCCTGGCGACGGAAATAGAGACTGATTGGTAAAAAAAAACGAGCGAGCCTTACAACAGTAGTCGCATATGATATGTAACATTTGACATCTCACAAATAAAAATGCTAATTGAGCAAACAGGAATTAAAATCAACATTTAAAAAAGCTAATACTTATAAATTTATTTATTAGTAAATACAAGTAAAGAAAATGTATGTGCATTTATTTATTATTGAAATTTTCCGCACTAGGTAGGTACCGTACATATCTATATACGCATTTTGTTTAGAAATATGTTTGGTCAGTTATATGTTTTTATTTATTTTTATAGATGGCGATGGTGCGTCGTCACACATTTTGTATGAAAACTTTGAATAAATATTTTAAAATAATCACATAAATTACATAAAATTTGAGAATGAAAATTTTTAAGTATAGTTATTGTTTACATTAATGTAAAAAATTAAATATTTATTGGAGAGTTTCGAAGATTTAAGCCAAAATATACGAAAGTTACAACATCCACACGCTTGACACCAGCCACGTAACATATATACAAAATCAGAAGCGTTGGCTGTTGGAGGTGTGCGTCTTCGCTGTGATGGCACTTGCTGGATGCTGATTTGTTTAAAAACGATGATTTTTTTCCATCACGCTCATTGGTTAAATGAAATTGCGCGCGCTTCCCTGGCGTCTTATTTCCTGTTACGCATTTCCGTCCACTTTCACGAAATCACTGCCACAGATTGCGGGGAAGATTTTACACATCAACAAACGCCCAATCCTGGCAGCCCTGGTCAAACCTCAGTTCGGTGGCGCCCCGGGCGTCGGCGCCGTAAAAATAAATACCTCCGCTGAATAAACGGCGTCGGAAATTGAGCGTGAACGAGATGGCGAGGGCGGCAGGCAGCTCCGCGATCAACAAGTGTGCAGAGCGCCGAGAGGAGAGTCCAATGCGAAGGTGTAGCCGTAAAGTGCGGCGCATTGGAGACTGTCGGGATAAATGTTGTGTGAGTCTGTTGGCGCCGCGACGTGGGGGGAGAAATACGATGACACGATTTCGAAATGTATTTCGGGACATCTCAATTAAAGCTCGGTAAAGGTGAGGAGGGGTGTGATTAGAACTTTTTGACTAAACGCTTAAATAAAGCGGTTTTATTCAATATGGTAAAACGCATACTTCGCAATGAAACGACTTTATATTCAACATCATTAATAGGTTTGGTACTTCATGGTGTAAAATTTTATTTGAAATTATTCTTTAGAATTCGCTTAACATTCTAATTAATTGGACCATACTTTGAACATGGATTCACGTTTAGCATAAAATGGTCTAGGTTTACGCCTAAATAAGTAAGAAGCGTCAAAGATAATTAAAACGATAAATAATAATAGTCCACATTGAAATTTTCCCAATCTCTAAGTATAATTGCAATCTTCAATTATTTGTTCTTATTTTTATCATTATTATTATTTAACGAAATCAAAAAGAAATAAAAATATTATTAATAAAAAATACATAAATGCGTATACCGAATACGTGTCACATATTTATATTTACAGTTTTCCTTAATACTGGTACTTTTGGCTAGTTTAAAGGTCTTGAAATGTAGAAAAAGTCACAAAATAACGATCAGTTCCAGTTCCAGTTCCAATTCCAGTCCAGTTCCAATTCCAGTCCAGTTACAATCAGAACGATATATTTTTTGTATTTACATTTTTTATTAGTAATTAAATGATTTTATTCTAATAAGAATATAGCCAGCATGAGGATAACGTCATATTTAAGTTCATTTTGATAATTTGTTAGCCGTAAATACCTACCCTCGTTCGGTCAACTTCGGTTTGTTTCGGGTCGCGCTCCGGTTATGCGCGCCTCGTTAGGTCAAACCGTCAGTGATAAACAAAACTCCATACCGAACGTTTCTGTTTGTTAACTTACTTGTTTTTAACCGTCGTAAAGTTTCTATATATTATACGCAATAAATTTAAGTGTTTAATTCATTCAAGAAACGAATCACAACGGCATCGAATCCGTCAAGTTCAAAAGAAACCAGAAGCCGTACGAAATTACATATTTTTTAGAAATACAAAAACACCGGAAGGACACCTCACCGAAGCCGTGTAACTCCAGTTTTATGAGTCATACTCCAGTTGATGAGACCGATAATATCTTTGATGATAATATTTATCAATACTACCTAGAACCTCAGCCCCTAGAATCTAAAAAAAAGAGAAGATTGAATTTAAAAAATTTCGAAAAGTTGGCTGAAGTATGCGATCTTATGGCGCATCGCACAGAGCAGACGCTGCTATTGCTTTGGCTACATTGAGTGATATCAGGGAGGCATGAACGGGCTCAACCTCAATTGTTATAGACCACAGTAAACTAAGACGTCTTCGAATTAAAAGAAGAGCCATTCTAGTGAAACAACGAAATATAAATATCATGGAGGCTTTGTTTTTTGGCGGCAAACATTATACTTTGTTCGAAATAGAAATAAATTGTATCATCGCATCAAAGTTGAAGAGCATATCACATTAGTTCAAGAACCAGGATCAGTTTATCTTGGACATGTAACTCCAACTACTGGAAAAGCAAGAGACATCGAACAAGCTATATTTTCTTCTCTCATCGAAAAAAGTGTAAAACTCGATTGTTTGGTTGCTGTCGGATGCGATGGAACGAATATAAACTTATCTGTCAATTGCAAGGTAATGAATTACCATTACGATATTTGTTTCAACACTTAGATGGAAAAACGTCCGGACCATATTAATTTTCAGGCCCCTTGGGGACATTGCTGAAACTAGGGAAATTACACAGTTTGAGCCAATTTCAGTTTCATTACCGGAACTCTCTGCAACAAAACTGTCTGGCCGTGTCATACGGGATGGTAAGCGATGATTTATCACAGAGATCCCCAGGGAAAATATCACACGCCAGATGGCTAACATCAACAAAACTACAACAAGTGAATTAATTTTGTTGAAGAACTATGCTTGTAAAACTTACGCCCTCACCTGGTTTCAAAGAAAAATTAATAGCTGTTGTAAAGATGGCGCCAGGAATGTGTGGTTCCTCATCAAAAACTCTGGATACCTGCCTGATAATATTAAACGTGTAGTGGATCCAATAATTCAGCGTAACTCATACATTGCGCACCCAGGAAACGTATTGCTGTCAATGTTGACAGATGACAACAAAGTTGTGAGAGAACTTGGATATATGACGCTTTTGAAAGCTCATGCCTCACAAAGATCATTGTCGAGATGTTTTGTGATACTACAAATCAATTTTGAGAGCGATCATTATTACGAAATGATTTCCTGGCAGGATGAGAATCTTATTATGACTGAACCGCCGCTTTTGAGCTACTTATAAAGTGAAGAGTTGAAGACAGTTTTTGTCCAACGAAATGTCCGAATATTTGATTTTCCCAAGTTTCCCTGCCACACACAGTCAGGAAAAAGATGCGTTAAATTTACGACTGTAGCTGCAGGTTCTGTCGCAGGCCAAAGCGCTAGAGAAGGTTTTATTGCCGCCAAGCAGAAATCCAGAAAAATTATGCCAAAGTTTAATTCTAAAAAAGACTTTAAATTACTTTTGTTGTCTTTAAAAATACTGTTTTTGGAATAAATTGTATTTTTATATGTTTTTTTAAAATAATTAAACTTAAAATTTGCAGTAAATTTTTATTTTAGTACATTATCCAGATATATATTTACAAATATAAATAATCTGATCATGTCGAAGAAAACAGGACTTTTATTACCTCTAAAAAATCACTAAAAACCAACATTTTGAGAATATTTGGCTCTATATAACGTGCCAAAAGTATACCGCAACTTTTTTGGCATTTTCGTGTAGTTATAAATGCAATTCAACTTTTGATAACTATTGCCTGAGTTAGTTAGTTAATAAAAAAAATTTTTTTCGCCATACAAAGTGACACACCCTAATTTGCATATACTGTGATCACTCTTAGTACTGTGGCTGTTAAAATCATGTTTATATTAAATTGAATGTTTTTTTTTAACATTCAAACTGCGACTCATTGTGACATAATCCAGACAAGGGATCACACACAATTTTCATCGATCTCACATTTCAGTTCAGTACTGAATCAAACGACATTTAAATTGATTTAATTTCAGAAAGATGCCTTGTCGATTGTTTATTTTTAATAAAAATAACGAATTGCTGTCGATCAATCACGCACGCCATTGTCGCTGTGCCACCGCCATTAAGGCTGTCGTTATTTCGACGACTGCACCTGGCGACACCGCCCCGCGCTCCTCCAACGTGACGCACCCCCGTATTATTAATCAAACTACATCTGCGGCACGTTTGAAAATTTTTACAGGAGAACGGAAACTATTTTCATTGAGGGAACGGAAACTTTTTTTTCATTGAGGGAACGGAAACTTTTTTCGCCGCTTACCTAGTAACAATACAAAAAAAACTTTAATCAAAGAATATATACCTACCTACTTTAGCACCGATACTTAGGATCACGCTTCATACATCACAGTACTCAGGAATCGACTGGGTGAATGTTTACGAATACTCACAAACACTGGAAATATCAAGTAAATACTAGAAACGGTCTCACAAATTAGAAAACCAACACGTTTTGTATAAAAAAGCAAAAGCAAGCGCGCGCGACAGTTATTGTTTAACGTTAGACAAGTACGAAATTGAATTCAGCTTAACCGTAGGATGCGGCTGTGTGGCCAGCACGTGTGTTCCAGCGATAGTCAATCGAGGAAGTACCTACCGATGGGCGAGAAGTTTTCTGGTGCGGACTTGAGTGATTTAAATAACGTGCATCAGTATACGAAAGACAAATTATAAATTTGTGATAATAAGTTTGTGAAATGTTTTAGAAAAATTTACAGTGAATTTAAGAACAGTTCTCCAATTTAATCATTTTCCAGTGACTTTGTATATGAAATAATTAGTTAATAAAACTCTCGTGTCTCGTGACAATATATAAAATATTCCTTCCATTAAGAATTAAGCAGTTTGTGCCTGTGACTTTAACATTCGTAACTCTGTTCACCCAAAAAACGTTCAGTATGCGTCTGTAGTGTCACATCTCAAAGGTTTCGACTTAACGGATGAACTTTTCTTCTTCTTCTTATGTTTCATCTAGGACTGCGTCCTGTCATTGCTCGGAGCCTATTCCTGGGATGCAGATGTCCAGCAATCTCGCCATCTTTTATGCGGTCTTCCTGGGAGTCTGGTACCTGACGTCAGCTTGTTCGCTGCTACGCTCACTACTCTCTCAGAACAAGCTCTCTCCACATGATCTCTCCAGTAATGTCTTCTAGAACTTCCCCGTCGGACAATATCCTCGACATCGCAAGTCCATCGTTTTTTGGAATTCCTCAGTTGGTCTCGGATTGTCAGTCCCGCAATGGGTCGGAGAGTCTTCATCTCAGTTGTTCTTTGGGTGTTTTAATTCTGATAGTGTCAGCACTTGTCTCGATACCGTACGTCATGATTGGGCAGACACAGATCTTATATATTTCAAGCTCACACTCCAGAACACAGTGGATCAATCTCATTCATTAAAAGTGTACTTACCTATTCTAATAAAACACATTATTTTCCTAATTGTCATTAAATGTTTTTACTTTGTATTTAAAAGTCACACTTGGAATATCTATTAGTTTATGATTGATCTGTTGATTTTTTTTTAATTAAAGGATTTCCTTTTTTCTAGGTCCAATATTACTGTGAGCTGGATTAGGCCGGTAAACGAATTTTCCAGGTAAGTTTTTCAAAAAAAAATTATCGAAATACAAAAAGAACTAGCTTATTCACTTAATTTAAAGCAATTAACTTGTTCACAAAATCATTCTATCCCATTATATGCATTTGTGTACTTGGGATGTGTACAACGATCGAGAAGATCTATCAAATATTCGTTAAAAAAATTAATCAATTTTTGGATTTTTCAAATTTTGAATGGTGTTTTCATACAACTTAATAAGTTTAAAAAAAAAAGTTTAAATATTTCAACGCGTCTGGTAGACGCGAAACCTGATTATAGTATAATTTTGGATTTTTGGAAATTTTTTATTATTCCCTTTCGTAGCCTCGCCCGACCGAAGCCCAACGCGTAGGTTAAGAGAAAAAAAATGTTTCAACTAGTAAATGAGAAAGGGAGTATAATAAAAACTTGGTTAATATGGGTTACCTTCATTTTTAATTGTGAGATATCAAATGTTACACATCAAATGCGACAACTGTAAGGCTCGTTCTTTTTTTTATAAATAAAAAGTTTTAGAAATGTAATTATTGATATACTAACTTATGGTGATGGATATTTATTATTTATACCATTAGTTGTTACCCATCAAAAATGACGGACCAATGGTTCGCGTCTTTGCTAAGCCCTATTTATAGGATCTTTTTGGTTGCGGATACGCAATGTTGGCAACACCGAAAGCTTCCTGCACTAGCATTCGCGCGGTAGTGGTTCGCGCCCTATCTCCAGCCGTTTAATTTGGTTTTAGCCGTTAATTCGAACGAAATTACGGACGTTACACGAAGTTCGGACGGAAGGACGGACGGACAGACAACGAAATTATTATGTTTGGTTGATGATTTAATGTACTGTGAATATTTTTAATGGTAGCTGTAGTTTAAAAATATATTGAAATCTGTAGAAATATGATTGCTGACATAATTTATAGCAAGATTTAATAAAAAAAGTAACCCATAAAAACCAAGTTTTTACAATATTCCCTTTCTCATTTTCGGGTTTCGTGTCTACCATATGCGTCGGAATCTCCATACAACTTACTGAATTGTATGAAAAAACCTTTAAAAATTTAAAAAATTCAAAATTATACTATAATAATTTATTTTTTTAACGAAAATTTGATAGATCTTCTTGATTGTCGCCACAAGTCTACTTGCAAAGTTTCAGCTCGATTGGATCGCGGGAAAAGGGTTAAAAATCGATCCAAAGTTTTTTCGTCAAGCAAGCAGACGCCACGAGTTAATATAAAGGGAGTAAGAAACTAACCCATAAAAACCAAGTTTTTATTTTACTCCCTTTCTTTGTAAATTAAGTTGACCATCATGTAATTAAATAATTGATTGACTGAAAATGAAACATGTCTAGACAAATATCTATGTCAGAAATCCCTAAAAATATCTCTTTATTATTTGATTTCTTCCCAAAAAACCGAAGTGTGCTGACATTTGTGAAGCAATTGTCATATATTTTCAAAATTCGTAGTGAAGTACCTATTATACCTACCGACGGAGTTATTCAAATTTTAAATATTCCGTGACGTTATCGGGCCGCCGTTGGTAATGATTTGTAATAACTTTTGTAATGATTCCAATTTGAAAAAACCGTTAAAATTTCTAAAAATCCAAAATTATACTATAATTATTTTATTTTTTTACGAAACGAAAATTTTATCGATCTTCTTGATCGTCGCTACGAGTCTACTTACAAAGTCTCAGCTCGTTTGGATTACGGAAAAAGGGTTAAAAATCGATCCAAAGTTTTTTTGTGAAGCAAACAAGCAAGCAAGCAGACGCAACGAGTTAAAAGAAAGGAAGTAAAAAATTAACCCATAAAAAACAAGTTTTTACAATACTCCCTATATCATTTTCTGGTATCGTGTCTATCGTGTATCTTCGTATGTCTTCGTGCATCGGAATCTCCATAAAACTTACAGAATTGTATGAAAAAACCATTAAAAATTAGAAAAATCTAAAATTATTCTATAATTATTATTTTTTTTTAACGAAAATTTGATAGATCTTCTTGATCGTCGCCACGAGTCTGCTTGCAAAGTTTCAGCTGGATTGGATCACGGAAAGGGGGTTTTAAATGGATCCAAAGTTTTTTCGTCAGATAAGAATACAAGAAGACAAGCAGATGCCACGAGTTAAAATAAAGGGAGTAAAAAGAGAGCGATTCAACTGATTCTTTACTTGTTTGTAAATAATAAAGGTTTATTAAGGTAATTAATGATTTTTTGGTTAAGGGTTAAAGAAAAACATTAATTTCCCATTGATGGGCTATTTTCAGCATTTTAAAATAAGGGCTAAAATAATATGAATGAAAATTTCCCTAGACATGTAGGTACGTGTAAATATTTTTCAATTCAAATTTTCGTCTCCGTGCTGTAGTAACTAAATTGATTTATTCACAACATTAATTAAGCAAATAAACTTCATTAATCAAAATATTTTTATTTGTAAGTATCTTCTAAGAACACACTTACTGGATTTTCCCATAGGGGTGATTAATAATTAATTAAAATAAGATAAATTAATGAATTCTTACAGAGACTTATAACATACCTGCACATAAAAATATTGTTATAATACTGGTGCAGGAAAGGAGTTAAAACAAATGAAAATATAGGTTTTAGGCGTATTCTAATATATATGTTAATATAATTCGTATGAATTTCATGTTTATATTAAAAAGTATATTGTTTATTATTTATTAATCCACTTTAACATATAGAAGTATCATTACCAGTTGCGAAAATCTATGTATACTTAGTTCGAGAAAAGACTACAGATGTCTCTAGCCCAGTCCATTCAAATAAACGAAAGATTATCAGATTTGAACATAAATATATAGAACTTTATTTTATTTGATAACGTGTGGTTCATCTTACAATGCAATTCGTGAACATTGCATTGTGTAGAATGATCACTTAAGCCAACTCGTACATGTTGTAAGCCATGGACCATCGTATAAAAAGACTTCCACACACGTTTCTCATATTCATAGCTTCGTCTCTGTGAGACTTCTATAAATTATCTTAATTCACTGATCAAACTAAAATATTTCACCTCATATTTGCCATCGGTTTATAAGGTTGTTTATGCCTACAGTATAAAACTTGGGCGGATTACGATCCATTAATTTATTCATCGTAAAATATTTTACTTTTTCTCTTGTGTTCAGTAAAAGCATCTTTTTTTAAAACCAGCAGTAGTCGCAGTGGAACACAGGTGGCTTCCAGCATCGCTGGTATCATGTTTCCATTGTCCTGATGTCCTGTTAAAATCTCTCTCCTCGTTTAATATTTACTGCACCAAATTTTCCGGAAAAAATTCAAACGCGAATCCAAAAAATGCATTTTTAAGAACACGTGACGTCCTGGTATTTCACAGGCTTTTAAGATTTCATATATAGTTAAAATAACGTAAAAGAGCCCTTAACGGTTCGTAGAATACATTGTGAACACCCCGCTACCTTTTGTGGTAATTTTTCCTAAATTGCCTGAAGCCAAGTAATTTCAATAATCCCACATAAATAAATAAAAACTCTTGTTTTTTGTTAATCAATTAGTGTTCGAACAGAATCGCTTCTTAGAATCGTGCAGAAATAAAAAAAAAACATTATTAATACTTTAAATTATATAGCATCTCTTTTCAATAGTTTTCATATTCGTAACACAAATTCATGAAAACGTTCACATCAACTGAACATCTTTTAATTATTTTATTTTATCAAATATAATAATTTGGCTGTAAGTAGAGCGCGAACCTCAGACGCGCAAATGCCAGCGCGGCACCCTAGCGACATTGCTACCATCGTTCGTCTCTCCGCGGACCGTCAAAAATATACTATATATACTAGGATTTAGCACAGATGCGAACCGATTTCATATTATAATTGGCAACTTAATAAAGTCAGAACGTTAAAAAAACGCATATTATTCATTTATAATGATTACAAAACATCTTAAAACTATTCATAATTTCCGATTTCTGTTGTTTAATCAAGATACAGTAGGTATATTAAATACGTATTTTCTGTTATATTTTCTTAAGGATTAAAGTGGTAGCGTATTTTAATTAATTTAATAACACGAAATATAATTATATTAATTACAAAAACATTTATTAAATGTCAATGGGTATTTTTTCTACTATGCCCTATTATATTTATGAACATGTTGCGCAGAGTCTTTATCGTAATACGGCATTTGTTAAAAATATATTTTAAAATGCAATAATTTCCTACGTAATGAAACGTGTTGTATAATATTTACATCGATGCTATGTCTCGTGCAGATATCGCAGTGGAGTGAGTATTTTTTTTGTCCCCCCAGTAGGTCTCCGGTCCGCTGGGGCGGAAGAAAACAATTGGATTCCTTCCCCTTGCGTCATCTACAGAAATACTATTTATTGCGTCAAAAAAGCCGTGTCATTCACATACTTTATGAGGTTATCTTATTCATAAATAGAAATTCATTCAAACGTTTGCATGAATATTGAAAAATATTACAGTACTTCTTCTTCAAAAATAGCGAAATAATTTTGTGATGACATTATTAATGTAATTAATAAAATAAACAATAATAAATAAGAAAAAGTGTTAATAGTAAATTGAGTATTATAAATACCCAGGTCTTTTTTACAAATAGTTATGTTTTAAATTTATTTTCATGTTGAGTAGGTACTTCATTATTATTAATTTTCCATATATAATTTTTAATTTTTTGACTGTCTATACTTCGATTTTTGAATTTAATTTTTGTTGATATACAAAATTATCCTGACGAAGGGGCCATAGGCCTTGAAACGTGTTTATTTTATTAATTATATATTACATTACAATCAAATCGCTACGATATACATACTTCCGATCGAATATTCCAGAAATTTCCTGATCGATCTAACAGTCAGAAACTGGAAAAAATCGCATTAATTTTGCTGCAGAAGGATGAAAGAGAATGAATGATTGACTGCATAAATGGAACCGACAAAAGTGGTGAGGACAGTGCAAGAACAAAGTTTCATAATAAATACCTTCGAAAATCGAAGAGATCAATGATAAGACACATTAATAGACACAAGGCGTAAATATTAGTGACCGACCGAAATATTTCGGTTTCGGCAAGTTTCGACAAAAAGATATAGTTTCGACAACAGTTTCGGTTTCGGCAGAAAATCTGCCGAAACCGAAACTCTGCGTTCGTGAATTATCGAGCGTCGCTCGGCTGACTTCGGGTGAGTTCGTGGCTCGTGTGTCACCCGCCATCATCAGCAGAGTTCGCTAGTTACTAGTTATTAATTAGGTAATCATACATTGCTGCAATTTAAAGATCTCAATAAATGAATAAATGTTTAAGTCTTATTAAGAGTGTTGTGATTGTGAATGCAATTAATATTAAAATACTCAATTAATGAGGTCCTTGCTTTATAATGTAAATGTTTATTATTGACAATTTTTTGTTCCAAGAAGTACTTCACATGTTTTTTAAATTTTTTTATAATGTTTGTTTGTTTTATAGCAGTAATATTTAAAAAAAAATCACATAGGTACTTACTTAAATTAATTTTTTTTTTATTTAAGACGTGTTAACTGTCTGAATAAGCCAAATTTTAGTAGACAATAGATTTTTTAACATGCGTAAAAAAGTTTCGGTTTCGGTTTCGGCCGAAACTGAGAAAGATACCGATAATTCGGTTTCGGTAGAAAGTTCTGTTTCATAGAAAGAATAAATATCTCTCAAACATATTTGAGGGACAAAAGACAAAGAGGAAGGCTTAGTCGAAAACATTCTTCATCTTATCTTTGTCGTAACATAATTACTACGAGTATATAAAGAGAAAACACATTGTTTAAAACCACTATTTCATGAATAAGTATATGTTTAGGAGTCAATGGTTTCTTCGTCAGGATAAAACTTATACTAAAATTTAAATTGGATATATAGACATAATCAAAAAATAAGTATTAGGAATTGATTAGGTAACTAATTAAGAACTACTGTGAAAACAAGTAAATCAAAAACGATTTCGTTATTTATAATATTATTTAATTTCTGTATAGTTCTGGCGGAACCTAGTTTTTCAAATGTATTGAAAATATCGTTAACAAGTGATTGGTAGCTTTTTAAAATAAATAGATACTTCGCTAAAACAATCAAAAAGTGTTTTGTTTTGTGATTTAATTATTGTGGATTTTATAAGCTTTTTTCCGGTTACTATATTTTTTCGATAGATTGATTTTTTCCTTATTTGGATTTCATTATTAATATTAATAATAGTTTAAATCTATGCTTCATTATGTATACTACAGATTCTACCTAATATTCTCTAGGATCGACTTTTATTTTATTTGAATTTAGAAAAGTTATAATATTGTCTAAGTATTAAATCTTTAGTTAACAATGTAATAATTTACAAGTTAATATATAGCAGTAGATCTTTAAATATAGATAGAAGCAATCAATTTTTTAAAATCGAGGTAAGATGCTTGACAGCAAAATGGGACAAAATATAACCCTTCCATTTCCGGTGAAAATAAAACGGAAGTGGTCTGAAGTACCGGAAATGTTGTCTACTTAGAAAACTTTCAGATAATATCTGCTTTTACTAAATAAGGGATCTCTTAATCGAATGGCAACTTGGTGAGATGAAAATCACGGGAACTTCAGTTTCTTTTTTGAAAAAAAAACTGTTTTAGATAATAATGGTTTTTAAATCCCAACTTAATAAATATTTGAGATAAAATAATAAAAATTTTCTGTAATTTCAAACAAAGAATATTTATACATTTTATTTAATAAATATGGTAAGTAAATCTTGTGTCAGACTAGCAGGTCGAAAGTCGAGCGAATTTACCATCAAAACAGGGCTCAGACAAGGATGTCCAGTGTCGCCTATCTTATTCATGGTGTTTATGGACAAAATCAGCCGAAATAGCATTACCCATAATGAAGTGAGCATCGGTGAAGTAGAGGTGGGAAGTGTTATTTGCAGACGACATCGCCTTGCTGGCAAAATCACCAGAGAAGCTGCAAATAGCTGCGGACAAATTTGACGAGGAAACAAATCGCGCAGGGATGAGACTGAGCGCTGATAAATCCTAAATCATGGTGATTGGCAGAAGCGAAGATCAATGTAACATAGCGTGGCAGAATAGGCGTCTAACATAGGTAAACAGTTTCAAATATCTTGGTGTAATAACATATCAGGATGAAAGTGAATTGGATAGGAGAATAGGAGCTGCAAGTCAGGTAGCACGAGCCCTGCATTATCGCTCAGCAAGCAAGCAAAGTCGGCAGTATACAAATTAGTTTTCAGGCCAACCCTAGAGTATGGCCACGAGCACTGGATTTTGACTGAAAGAACCCGCTTAAAGCTACAGGCCGCCAAGATGGGATTTCTACAAAGAATAGTAGGAGTTACCAGAAGAGACAGAATCAGAAGTACTCAAATAAGATAATATCTCGAATTAGTACCCTTTTTTGACGTGTATCGAGAAATCACAGTTACGGTGGCCGGCAGATAGACTCCCAAGGCGGATATTCCAGGCAAGATCAGAAGGCAGAAGACCAAGGGGCCGTCCTAGGAGGAGCTGGCGGAAACTGCTGAGGACTGCTGCTAAGCGAAGTTGAAATTAAATCGGGCTGACGTGGAGAGCGAAGTTTAGAAACTTTTATATGATGCAGGGACCCCGACCCAATAGGTTAAGGGGTAGAAGAAGAAGATGAAAAAATATGGTACCATAGTGTTATTGCCATTTCTTATTTTAATTAATATCAATATCTTTCTTAGAATCAAAAATTCTGAGTAACTTCGAAGGGAATTCTGGTAAATGTGAAATCTAATTAACGAGTGTTTATAAAACATAGAACTTTATTCAAACTTATTAATGAGAATACTTTTCAGATTGAGAATCTATTCCTCTATTGAGAAATGCAAAGACAGGCAAAAATATTTTTTCTATAAGAACAACGCCAGTTACAAATATATCGTATTTGGAATTTCTAACTAACTAACCATTACTCCGTTTCTTCGCAGGGGTAGGCAGAGAGGATATAATGTCATATTATTCTAGAGGATATAATGTCATATTATCAAAGATTTTTCACATAAGCGTCTTAGTGACCGCATTTCCACCGCATCCTACTTTCATTTTCTTTTTGCCAATTCCAGGCTTCACTTCCATACGTCAGAGTTGGCACTAGAATGCCTAGTACCGCTAGTCTTGCATCCTTTGACAGATTCTTACTGGCCATAATTGGAATTTGGACTTTTGAAAATTACCTATTGACTTAATCGCTATTACTTATTGGTGATCGTATAGTGAGACTCTTGATTGTAGTTCTTTGTTAAGACCAAGCCCTATCAACAACTTGAAGAGACGTGGTAAACCGGATTATTTCACAATCTTCCTGATAATCCCGCAAATAATGTAATAACGCTGCACGGCAAGTTTTTTATTTTTTAATACATAAAATCCAGCAGCATATTCAACGGATACTGCATATGACAGAGTCGACACCTAATTTTCACCATTTTTCATTCTCAAATCTACACTTTTTACTCTCACACTAAGCTGTATATTCGCTAACATTTTTTTATACGTCAACTTATTAAAATCCACATCAATTTTTTTTTCAGGATTTTGAGAGCCTCTGTCGCACCATCTATATATTTTTGAGATCCGTTATACTACGAGCAATATTGCCAATAGCTTATGGTTTTTCAATATATCAATATTTAGTTTTACTGGTTATGGCACCTCAAGAATGCTCTGTGTACCGATACATGTCAATATATTCGCAAGCGATATCTACAAGAGAAATAGTTATGTGACCTTAATACTAGACATTAATACAACAATATACTTGATATTAATTGACGCATGCTATCGGTTATGTGCACGTTGAGCAGTGTGTTGTTGTTTTACATTTAACGCACGTATTGATCTTAACGCTCGCCTATTGATCTGATGATCGGTGGTTCGAGCCCCATTCCAGCACACCAACAGTTTGGTCTATTTTTACGTCTCACGCGTTTAGTTTAGTTTAAAAAACTAACCCATAAAAACCAAGTTTTTATTATACTCCCTTTCTTTGTAAAATATAACAACAATTAAAGACGAATTAAAACATAACATAACACTAAACTTACAGTAATTTAATATATTCCTATAATATCAGATGTTTTGAGCTTTGATAAGACACTTCATGCTCTGAATATTAAATTCTAAAAACATTTGTCAGTCAATTTAGATTTTCGAAATTTGTAATGAAGTATCTATTATGTATACCGGCGGAGTAATTCAAATTTAGAAAATATTCTGCGACGTTATCGGGCCGCCGTTGCTAGTCAAACTTTTGTAATGTTCCAATTTGAAAAAACTATTAAAAATTTGAAAAATACAAAATTTTACTATTATTATTATTTTTTAACGAAAATTTGATAGATCTTGATCGTCGCTACGAGTCTGCTTGCAAAGTTTCAGCTCGATTGGATCACGGGAAAAGGGTCAAAAATTGATACAAAGTTTTTTCGACGGCAAGCCGGCAAGCAAGCAAGCAGACGCCACGAGTTAACTAACATAAAGGGAGTAAAAATTGTAAGACTATTGATGCGACACGTATTCTGTGTTCGCATTCCTATATATGTTAAATATATGTTGTAAAAATAAGAAAAATTATACTAGCAACAGATTCGCCAGTGACCAACTGGACTGAGTAAAACAATCGACCTGTAATGCCAGCATTCCGTGCAACTTGCTTTTTCAATTTACAATCCCGGAAACTAAGCTATTTACTTTAGTAACCGCAAAAAACATCGCCAGTGGACATTCAGACTAGTTTCGAGGATTGTTTCAAATGTGTAACTTTAATAACCGCAAACTGTAGACAAAAAGCTTTTGACGTCGACATTTTAAATGCATTGTGTCTTTTTTATTTACTTATATGTGTTATGATATTTTGAGCGATGAGCGTTAGAGACATTTTACAAATAATTTTTTTAAATACTATTGTGTCTATTTTTCTAATGATAAATGAATAGAAATATAAAGCTAGTTAGTGACCTGGTAAATATTTAAAGAAGCCCTAGAGCATGCTACTTTGGGGATATTGCTGAATGGTGAATTGGTGAAACCATTAAACAACATTAGATTTGCGAATGATACAGTTCTATTTGCAGACAATGCCCATGATCTTCAAACACTGATAAAAAAGGTGAATATTGCTGAATGGTGAATTAGTGAAACCATTAAATAACATTAGATTTGCATATGATAAGGTTCTATTTGCAGACAATGCTCATGATCTTCAAACACTGATAGAAAAGGTGAATATTGCTAAATGGTAAATTGGTTAAACCATTAAACAACATTAGATTTGCATATGATACAGTTCTATTTGCAGACAATGCCAATGATCTTCAAACACTGATAAAAAAGGTGAATATTGCTGAATGGTGAATTAGTGAAACCATTAAATAACATTAGATTTGCATATGATAAGGTTCTATTTGCAGACAATGCTCATGATCTTCAAACACTGATAGAAAAGGTGAATATTGCTAAATGGTAAAATTGGTTAAACCATTAAACAACATTAGATTTGCATATGATACAGTTCTATTTGCAGACAATGCCAATGATCTTCAAACACTGATAAAAAAGGTGAATATTGCTGAATGGTGATTTAGTGAAACCATTAAATAACATTAGATTTGCATATGATAAGGTTCTATTTGCAGACAATGCTCATGATCTTCAAACACTGATAGAAAAGGTGAATATTGCTAAATGGTAAATTGGTTAAACCATTAAACAACATTAGATTTGCATATGATACAGTTCTATTTGCAGACAATGCCAATGATCTTCAAACACTGATAAAAAAAGTGAATATTGCTGAATGGTGAATTAGTGAAACCATTAAATAACATTAGATTTGCATATGATAAGGTTCTATTTGCAGACAATGCTCATGATCTTCAAACACTGATAGAAAAGGTGAATATTGCTAAATGGTAAATTGGTTAAACCATTAAACAACATTAGATTTGCATATGATACAGTTCTATTTGCAGACAATGCCAATGATCTCCAAACACTGATAAAAAAGGTGAATATTGCTGAATGGTGAATTAGTGAAACCATTAAATAACATTAGATTTGCATATGATAAGGTTCTATTTGCAGACAATGCTCATGATCTTCAAACACTGATAGAAAAGGTGAATATTGCTAAATGGTAAATTGGTTAAACCATTAAACAACATTAGATTTGCATATGATACAGTTCTATTTGCAGACAATGCCAATGATCTTCAAACACTGATAAAAAAGGTGAATATTGCTGAATGGTGAATTAGTGAAACCATTAAATAACATTAGATTTGCATATGATAAGGTTCTATTTGCAGACAATGCTCATGATCTTCAAACACTGATAGAAAAGGTGAATATTGCTAAATGGTAAATTGGTTAAACCATTAAACAACATTAGATTTGCATATGATACAGTTCTATTTGCAGACAATGCCAATGATCTTCAAACACTGATAAAAAAAGTGAATATTGCTGAATGGTGAATTAGTGAAACCATTAAATAACATTAGATTTGCATATGATAAGGTTCTATTTGCAGACAATGCTCATGATCTTCAAACACTGATAGAAAAGGTGAATATTGCTAAATGGTAAATTGGTTAAACCATTAAACAACATTAGATTTGCATATGATACAGTTCTATTTGCAGACAATGCCAATGATCTCCAAACACTGATAAAAAAGGTGAATATTGCTGAATGGTGAATTAGTGAAACCATTAAATAACATTAGATTTGCATATGATAAGGTTCTATTTGCAGACAATGCTCATGATCTTCAAACACTGATAGAAAAGGTGAATATTGCTAAATGGTAAATTGGTTAAACCATTAAACAACATTAGATTTGCATATGATACAGTTCTATTTGCAGACAATGCCAATGATCTTCAAACACTGATAAAAAACGTGAATAAATCAAGTGACAAGTATGACCTGAAGATGGGCACTCGCAAAACCAAATTGTTAATAGCACCAGAAGTTCACTTCCGATGCCAAATATAACCATCAACAACGAGACAACAGAAAGAGTCACACAATACAAGTACTTAATTGCATTGGTGAACGAGAACTGGGATCCATCTCAAGAAGTAAAAGCTCGAATGGAGAGGGCAAGAAGTGCATTTCTCAGAATGAGACCGTTATTTTCTAACCTGCATATGTTTCGTTGTTTTATTTTCTCCATTCTCTTATATGGAGTGGAGGCATGGACACTTAACCAAGAATTAATCCGCGAACTATTAAGTCAAGGTTTGAGATGTAGCTCTGTAGATACATATTGAAAGTTTCCCGGATGGATACGAATGTTGAAGTCCTCCAGCGTACGGAAAAAGACCGAGAAGAGCTGCGCACTATCAAGATAAGAAGGCTTGAGTATCTCGGACGTAATATAAGAGAACCATAAAACAGTCTAAACTAACACATCATCCTTCTTCTTCTTCTTCTTCATCGGCCTTCATTTCTCCACTGCTCCTTCTCCCCACAGCGGCTATAATATCGTCGGCCCATCTCTTTTGAGGTCTTCAGATGCCTCTTTTATTATCCCAAGGTCTCCATTTCAGAACTCTGGGAAGCCATCTTGTAGCATCCTGCTTTGCAACGCGTTCTACGCCTAATTTCGTCATTTCTAATTCTGTCACTTAGGCTTACTCCAAGCATAGATCTCTTCATGGATCGTTGCGTACATTTGAGCTTTTCTACACTTTTATTTGTAAGGGCTATAGTCTCCACTCCATATATCATCACTGTGCATGATGCAAAAGCTTTTCTTTTAAGGCTAATTGGGATCTCTTTGTTCTCGAAAATATGTTTGAGTTTGCCAAAAGCAGCGCAGCTCATTCCTGTTCGTTATCGTCATCATCCAGGAGAAAATAAAAAATAACGTGGTAAAAGAAGCGCAGGAAGACGCTGCACTTCATGGATGCGTAACTTGAAGGACTGGTACAAGTGGAACACGATTGAGTTGTTCCGTGCATCGGTGAATAGAGTCGTAATCGCCAATATGATCACCGACCTCCGATAGGAGTACTGTACTGTACTGTAAGTAGAAGATCATCTTAAGCATTTACTTTATTGACCAATTTTAGACTCAATTACAATTGACAATTTTATTGAAGGAGTTGGCGTTTACTTTGTAGAAATTATACATGATGATCAATAAAACGAATATTTATAAAACTATATTTACTCCATTTCAGTTTAGCTAGTTATATAATATTTTTCTACTCGAGTTAAGAGTAACAGAACTTCTCATTGACAGGTGAAATATTAGGTCCTTACATATGAATTTGGCGTTTAGTATGGGAGGAACATAAAGCCGATTTTTTTTATTATAATATATTTATTTAATCAAAGTATGTACCATTGCTATCTATGCACTTTTGCCATCTCATAGGTAGTTCATCGATCCCTTTACTAAAAAAACCATTCGGACGGGAATCAATAAAATCTTTGAAGGCGGTTTGGACTGCCCCATCGGAGTTGAATTTTTTCTTTTGCAAGAAGTTATCCAAATTTCGAAAAAAATGGTAATCTGTTGGGGCAAGGTCCGGAGAGTACGGTGGATGTCTTAGACATTCCAATTGAAGCTCCTCTAATTTGGTAGCCGTCTGTTGTGCAGTGTGTGGTCTAGCGTTATCATGAAGCAGCAGTGGCCTAGAGCGATTAACCAGCCTCGGTTGTTTAGCAGCTAGCTTTTCCATCATGGTTTGCAGTTGCTGACAATAGACATCTGCCGTAATCGTCTGGCCAGATTTAAGAAAGCTGTAGTGAACGACACCAGCACTAGTCCACCAAACGCTCACAAGTAACTTTTTTGGAGTCAATTTTCGCTTGGGGCATGGTTTGGCTGGTTCGGCAGGGTTCAGCCATTGCGATGAGCGCTTCCGATTATCGTACAGGATCCACTTTTCATCACAGGTATGATTCGATTTAAAATCCCTTCATTATTGTGCCGGTTGAGTAATGCAACGCAGCAGTCAACGCGCGTTTGTTGATTTGCTTCACTCAATTCGTGAGGTACCCACCTTTCAAGCTTTTTCACCTTACCAATTTGCTTCAAGTGGATTAAAACAGTTTTATCACTAACACCGCAGCCTGCAGCTAACTCGGATGTGGTTTGCGATGGATCCGCTTCCACAATAGCCTTCAATTCTTCATTATCAACTTTGGTCTCCGGCCGTCCACGGGGCTTGTTCTGCAGGTCGAAATTTCCAGAACGAAAACGTTGGAACCAAAAACGCACTGTGTTTTCTTTTGCGGCACCGTCGCCATACACATCATTAATCCTTCGAGCCGTTTCTGCAGCACTGGTGCCACGGTGGAACTCGTACTCGTAAATAACGCGATATTTCAAGTTTTTCATTTTGTAAACTGAGTGACGCAAAGAAAAAAACAATTGAGGAAAAAACAAATGAATTATAATTTTCAAAACACAAATACGTGAGTAAATAGCTGTATAAATTTGGATTTGGAATTCCTAACCAAAGAGAAGATATTTGAGATCAAATTTGCCAGTACGGCAAAACGCCAATTTCATATGTAAGGACCTAATATATGTAGATATTATACGTAACCCCTGTATACAGGGTTATTTGGAAAACATTAATAACCTCGCAGGACTGTATTTCTGCCTTAATCATGAATCGAAAATGTTAAAGCAACCATGACCTAATATCAATAGTTATGGAGTTATGCAATATCAAATTTTGCATTTTTATTTCAATACTTCTGACTTATTTTTTACAAAATTTTAAACTATTATAACAGTAAATTATATCGATTACGAAAAATTCATTTCTTGCAATACAAGTTAAATAAAATTATTGAAAACCTGCAGAAATTCCAATCGGAATGTTTTCCAATTGGAATTCGAAGGTTTTTATTATTTTCTTTGACTTGTATTAAGGGGAATGAATTTTTCATATTCGATATAAGTTACTGTAATGATAGTCCAATGTTTTAAAAAATAAGTCAGAAATATTGAAAAAATGCAAACTTTGATGTCGCATATCTCCATAACTATTGATATTAGGACATGGTTGCTTGAACATTTTCGACTCATGATTAAGCCAGGAATATAGTCCTGTGAGGTTATTAATGTTTTCATACAACCCTGTATATGCTTTTTTTATGGTATTATAAAAGTTGTTAAAAGTTAGCTGATAGCCCGTATAATCTTCTAGAATTAAATTTCAAACAAGTGCAAAGAACCTAATAAAATGTCATATTTTCTTATAAGGTTCTTTGCAAATCAAATAAATATAAAATAAAGTTATTAAGAAGACAAAACTTTTCGTAAATACTAAGAGCACCATTACTGGATTTTGTCCACGAAAGGATAGCCATTAACTACAGTGGATTATAGAAGTCTCACAGGGACGAAGCTATTTGTATGGGAAACATTTATGAAAGTCTTTACAGGATATCATTACCAGCGGCAGCATCTATATATACCATGTCATGGGAACCACAATATGTCAACCACAGATGGCTAAAGTATAGTTCTTTTAAATACTTGAAGTAAGGCAGACAAAGAATAAATTTAAAAATTTCAAAAATTCCATAATTTTTGGATGTTTTTACGGTGGAATTGGTTGCATTGCGTAAAGAGATCACTTAAGCCGAATAATACAGGGCATAGCCCAATGGCCACCCTATAAAACCTTTCATACATATTTACCCATATAAATAACTTAGTTTCTGTAAGATTTCTATAATTTACCTTAATTAATGATTCTCCCTCTGGTCTTAAAGAAATGAATAGCTGGGACAATAGGGGAAAATTTCGGATCGTAGCCGTTCGGCCCGCTTATTTTTAACAAAAACGGGAAGCACAGTTGCTTTTAGCATTAAAAACATGCTAACCAGGTGACGAATGAGCAAGGCTGACGTAGAATCTTTTCCTTACTAAACGGATACTTAAAATATTATAATACCATGATTTTAAATTACCTTTCTCGATTCGATGAATTCCGCCGTTTCTTTTTTATTCTTTTGCCTAAATTTTATACATTTTTAATATCTTTTCTTTTGTCCCGTACGTTGTATGAATACAGTAAATATTTACTGTTATATATCGGCAAATAAGGCTAATTCCGGCGAAAAAGGCATTACTTGTCGCTGACGCGATCCAATCAAGTTGGGGACATCCCCATCCGCCGTCGCGACCCTTTCGCTCCAATTACGAGGCCGAGGGACGTCCGGCGGAAGAATAATCTCGGCGAGTATTGTGTCAATAGGGGTGTTACGACTTTTCTTTTAAATCTTCCTGTTCTAAAAAAAATATTCGCGTTCGTTTACCCACAGTTTCACCTTTGCTCGAAAATTTTCTCGCTTGAATATTAACAGAAGTCGAATTATTTTTTTTTAAATGAAAGTATTAAAGCAGGTTTTGCTTTAATTTTTTGAAATTAGTTAAACATACTTCATTAATTCATTAGACAGTTATATTTTGTATAGTATTGTATACTAGCTGTTCGTACCCGGCGTTGCACGGGTTAAGGATTAAGTTGAAGATGAATTTGTGGGGGAAACAAAGGTTTGAATCGAACGGTATAGATTTGCATCGAAAATATATCAGGGGAAGGAGAGAAGGTAAAAGGGGAGGGAGGAAATATTGTCTATGTTACCCGCTGAGTCCTGAAGAATAAGTTACCAAATTTTGAGTCCGATCGGTCAAACGGTACAGATTTGCATCGAAAATATGTCAGGGGGATGAGAAGGGGTATGACAATAGCGTGAAATGTTGCCTATGTTACCCGCCGAGTCCTAAAGAATAAGTTTCCAAATTTTGAGTCCGATCGGTCAAACGGTACAGATTTGCATCGAAAATATGTCAGGGGGATGAGAAGGGGTATGACAATAGCGTAAAATGTTGCCTATGTTACCCGCCGGGTCCCAAAGCATAAGTATGCAAAATTTGAATCGAATCGGACAAACGGTGTGGATTTGTATAGAGAACAGACAGACAGACAGACATTGAGTTTTATAGGTATAGATTTTATTTAATTAATGGTAAAATGAGAATGTGATGAATGTATGAAATGTACCTATTTACAATTATTCTCAATAGATCCTAAAAACATGGAGAACTACACAAAATCGAGGTTTTCCGAACGGTCTGGAAGTTTTCAGAATGATAAAGAAGCCAGTCGAATATTCGAATACGAAAAGTTCTAAAAACCAAAATCTTATAAGTTGCCTCGCGGCCACGCTGTCAGTTGAGTTTGTTTTGAAAAGCGGCGGAAATCAGAGATCCGGGCGAACTGTCTCATAATTTGCATTTCCAGGTGTGGTCAACAAATGGTTGTCCGAATCCAAACTCGATAATTTCTGAAAATTTTATGAGCACACAATACCATAAAAACATATCTAAAGATTTAAATACTATTAAAGAGTATGTTTTTCAAACACTAAATAAACATTTATTTAAAATATGACAAAATAATTAAGACATTTTACACTAAATATTGCAAGAAACTGGTGGCATTAAATTTCGGGATAGACACAAAAAGATACGCACGCAAAGCAGTTTCGACAAAAAACTGGTTAGAAAACTTTTTATGATCGCTATTCTGGCCGACGCGTAAGGAATACGGGTTAGCGATATTTGGTTATAGTAGGCGCACCACTTCTACCTCATCCATTTTCACACATTTTCTCATGCACGTTCTTCGATTGTTGAAGCATTTAGCAGGGCCATCACACGATATATGATTTATCTGATCATGCCAGGTCTTTCGCAGACACCGTCGGTTCTTGATACCATCAACACTTAACTAATACTTTCTTTACTAATCCTTTTCTCGCTCATCCTTTACAATATCTAATAAGCTCACCCAGTATTGCATTTACTTCTAATTGGTTCATTACTTACTCTATTGTACAAAGATTTTCTCCACATGGAAAACATGCCTAAGCGACCGCTTTTCCGCTGCAATCATTTTGATTTTGGCTTTTTTTTCCAATTTTAAGCTTCACTTCTATACATCGGAGTTGGTCCCAGAACTCCATTGTGCACCGCTAGTCTTGCTTCGTGTGACAGATTTCTTTTGGTCAAAACTTGACAGTGTTTGATAATTGCGAATGGATTCCAAAAAAACGTACGAAGAGTTATTCATTTAAAATTTATTTATTTTCTCGTAATATTCTTGATCAAAAAACTTTATTACATTAACATAATATTCTGATAAAAAATATGAATTGGTACTTTAATCATAATTATATATGATAATATTTTACTTTACATCTTCAAGTTTTCATCGAAAATTCCTTCTTTATAATTAAATTTATGCATTATTCAGAGGAAAATATTTTGATGACGAGTTAAATGAATTTTTTTTCTAAAAATATGTTTCTGCGTTTATTTTCAAAACAACCTGAGAAAATTTTTCCATTGAAAATAGTAATATTTTCATTTTTTAAACCGATAAAAACATATGTAGGTAATTTATTTATAACTCCGGTATATTTAAACGTAATTATAGCAAGAGTTACCCACATTATATGTAAATACGTATTTTTAATATTAGAATAAAATAACACCTTAGATGTTATAATTTTTCAGAATTCGTCAGCCATCTTTTAAAGATAAGCCAAACATTTAAAAAAGAAAACTGCATCTAAATTGTTAATGTATTATTAATAGCAAAGGCCTAAGGTTATATAATTTTTAAATGTTGGATATGAATAAGTCCTTCAACACAAAATTTAATTTAATTAATTAGCGAATAAGATTCAACGAATTAATATATTTCCCATTAGAATGCCTCGTTATCAATCTCCACATGCCTATAACAAACTACCACATTTGAATTATTTATATAATTAATTTATGAAACAGTTCTTCTACGTCCTTCCCGATAAAGATATGGAACTTTTTTTTTAGTTTTGAATATTTTTTTTTTAAATTATTTAAATATGTCTCTCGCGGCAGAGTAGGTGAAATATAAACTACAATAGTCGAGTAATTACAACGTAAGTTTAATCCCATCCTAAAGTTGAAGAACATCTTTTAAAAAATGGTTTAATCAATGAAAAACGATAATTGTTCATTATTTTTTTTCAGCCTTCAATTTCCCGCCACAGTGAAAGCCTCGACGTTCTAATTTGAAAATCCTTTGGAAATTCAAAACTTAAATCCGGTAGAACAAAAAGGTGTCTTAAAGCAATTTGCCTATCATTCAAGCCTGCTTTTCAAATCGCTGAAACTCAATCGTTCACAATCAGAATTTGGCTCGACACTTCTAACAAATACTTCATTAATATTACATTTAAAATCATTTCTATTGATTTCTTGTATTTTCACTTATATTTTTGACGCGTTCAAGCTTTTTATTTATCATGCAAATTTATTAAGAGAAGGTAGACAAAATAAGTATCATATTTTTTATGCACCGTTTGCGAGTATTGCTATAAATTTAATACGGATTCATATAAAAAGTGGAATTTAAGAATTATTATGAAAAATACTGTTTCATATCTACCAAGGATTAAATGGCAAACAAATTATCATTTAGAAATAAAACATACACATAAATATGTGTTTGTGTTGACATTATTAATATAATTAATAAAAATGAAATTTGTTTTCACACTTATATATTGAATAATAACATGGCCCCTTCGTCAGGAAATGTATACTAACAAATAAAAAATAAAAAATTGAAGTATAGACAATCAAAATATGAAAATTATATATGAATCATAATTAAGTACTTACTAATATAAAAACAAATTTAAATGATTACTATTTATAAAAAAGACCTGGATATTTACAATATTCAATTAACTATTAACAATATTCTTATATACAAAATTTCTAGTTTATCAAAATGTAATTATGTATAATTTGTATGTTAAATTTTTAAACCCTTATTAATATCAAAAAAATGATCCATAACCAAAAGATGATTAGAAAGTCCGGAATAATTACCGCCGCTTCAACACCTCAAGTTTTTCTTAACTCTAACATCAAAATTTCTACACGTTTTTCCTATTTTTATTTAACATTTTTTATTATATTATACTTGATATTTTTCTATTATGTGATGAATACAAAGTTCATTTTTATTAATTATACTGGCTTAAACCTGTCAAAAATGACGTTCCTTTTACACGTCGGTTCCTAAGTATTTATTTTATTTTTAAAAAATTCCGAAAAAAAATATTTCCGAAAAAATGATTCGAAAAAATAATTTACTATAAAGAAGTTACGGACGTGACACGAAGGTACGGGGACAGACAGAGGACAGACAGACAACAAAATTATTATAATTGGGATAAGTAAATAATACTTAACAGTTAGATTCCTGCATAAATTATGAGTCGATTTCCTAATGTTCAATCATTAAAATAATAACAATAACATAACATTAACATGTTATGTTATTGTTATTATTATAACGATTGAACATTAGGAAATTAATAATAACAAAATAATAACAATATTTTGATACTTTATACAACTTCATCTCTCTCATCACTTTACACAATAAAATATGTTACAAAACAACTTATTGGCCAAAAAGCTTATTTATTATTACTTTTACATTTGATGATATGCGAAAAATTGAATAAACGGTTAAAACTATAGCAGAGAGAGCCAGGAAGAATTAGGTATATTTGCAGAGTGCATACTTGGGGTGGAAAACATTAGGTACAACGGTCGGAGTCTGTGGGTTTTTGTGTGATTGTCTAAGCAAGTGCATCTTAAGTTGCTTTTTGAACTGTGTTACGATGTCTGTTTCTCTTAGTTTGTTTGCTAGTTTATTCCATAACTTTGGTCCAGCCACTGCGAAAGCATGGTCACCGAAGTTGTCTTGTGGACGCGATTTACTTCTACCTACTGGTATTGGATGTTGATGCTGAGCGAAGAGTTCTTTTTTGTCTATTATTTTCGGAAAATGGAATGCAGAAATCGGTTATATATTGAGGGGCCATGTTGTGAATAACCTTGAATATGGTTAAGCATAACGTTTATTCAATCCTCACTGAACATTTAATAAAGCTATTGTT
>JADDOH010000449.1:0-38447 GCA_016648135.1 Agrypnia vestita
GACTCGTGGCGACGATCAAGAAGATCTATCAAATTTTCGTTAAAAAATAACAATAATTATAGTATAATTTTGGATTTTTCAAATTTTTAATGGTTTTTTCATACAAATTGTATGGAGATTCCGACGCATATGGTAGACAGAAAATGAGAAAGGGAGTATTGTAAAACTTGGTTTTTATGGGTTACTTTTTTTTTTACTCCCTTTCTTTTAACTTGTAGCGTCTGCTTGTCGCTTGTCTGCCGAAAAAACTTCGGATCGATTTTTAACCCTTTTATCAATCGAGCTGAAACTTTGCAGGCAGACTCGTGGCGACGATTAAAATGATCTAACAAATTTTCGTTAAATTTTTTTAAATGATTATAGTATAATTTTGGATTTTTCGAAATTTTATCGGTTTTTATTACTCCCTTTCGTAGTGTCGCCCGACGCGTGGAGTAAGCACTAAACCTGTTTCAACTAGTAAATGTGAAAGGAGTATAATAAAAACTTGGTTTTTATGCGTTAGTTTTTTTAGTTGGAGAATCATAAATCTTGACTAAATAGTGTTTTATATTAAATTTATTGGATTTTTATTCAATTTAACTTTTCGAATAATGGCACTTTGTACTGTATGAAAAAAATGATAAATTACAAAAATCGTCTATCCCTTGTTGGAACACTCTTTATGTACGTCATGAAACTCTTATACAAATTGGCCATGACGGTAGAATCCGCAGATAGGCAAATTGGTGAAATTTCTCGCTTGGGACGACTATCTGATGTTTGAAGAGGCTTACCTAAACACGCGCGGTGAAGTTGAGCAAAACAAAATGTTATAAATAAACGATTATTATAAAACACTGCCTAATTCGTCTCAAGGATACATGTCACAGAAGCATTAAACTAGAACCAATTAATTAACATTAAGTATTTAAAAAATGTATTAAATCAAGTCCACGCCCTGCGAATGTGATTAAAAAAAGTTCGCTTGTATAGTTTGGTTATGTTGTGTGAATCTTGAGCAGGCTGGAAAAAAGGACCAAGTCAAGAAACTTGTTTTTTGGTTGATAAAGATTGAATATATTGGATAGATACATACTCATAGTTTCAATATTGTATATAAATCATTGTTACGATAATCTTTCATATCATGGGCTCAATACTAGGATTTGATAACACGAGTCATCGCAGTTTTGAGATATTTACAACAAAAAAATTTTAAAATAGTAAGCTATTAATGATAAAACTAGACATAATCTAAGAAGCTATCAACCAATACTAAAAATAGCAACTGTGGTATGTCTGCTGATTGATTGGGTTAAATTCGTATGCGAAGCTGAAGATGGCGTGCAGGGAGTATATTGAGAAAAATAGTTAACTGTCTGCATGCCTATATGTCCTTTTATATAATAATTATATTATTATTATTATTAGTAAATGAATAAATAGAATTCTGCTAATGCGCTCATATCTTAATTCAAAAAAAAAATCCTTTCTTCTCTCCGAATTAGAATAAAATCGAGCATTGAGTTGATGTATATTTGTAGCATCGATGACATGTTGCGGAAGTTTGTTCCATGCTTCCACTGCTATAGTTGCAAGGAAGTGTTACCTAAAATTGGACGCAAAAGGTGTTTTGCTCATTGTTCTAAGTTTCCACATAGATTTACATTTGTGTTGGGGAAGATTTCTTGAATACACTGGCAACTCTGATGTTCAGATAAAATTTAGAAAGTCTCAATCAAGTCACCCCTTTCTCTTCTTTCTTTTAATGTTGGTAATTTTAATTCCTTGAATCTATTTTCATAGTGCAGGTTCACACAAAGCTCTTGGCATTGTTGTGAATCGGCTCTGTACTATCTAAATCTATATCGAAATATATTAGCTACATATTTGGAAACTATATTCCAGGAAAGGTTACACAAATGGTTCCTACATCATGTCCGGTGTTCGACCAAGGACAATTTTTCTGATTAAATTGTTACTGAATTTGCTCTTTTCCCAGCGACATGCGGTTCCCATTACAAATCTTGTAATATGGTGACTACTAGTTCATCTAACGTCACTGCTTTTAGAGGTGATCTATTTAGCTTTTATGCAAGATTAGGATTTTTGTTCTTATGTTGTCAGTTTTATAATTAAAATTGTATAGAGAAACCCAAGATAACCTGATTTGGTTAGTGGGATCTCGGAAAATATCTTTGTATAAATGTTGTAAATGAATAAAAAAATTAGTGAAAAAATAGTGGTAATAAATAATAATAAAATAGTGGTAACGATAGCGTCCTGAATAAGGTTTTCTACAAAAGTGAAAAATGGGCATTATAATGATTAAAATATTTAAAGTTGAAGAACCCTGGCTTCGAACCATATAAAAGAGTGACTTTCTAGGTATGAACTCATAAGTTTCATCCACAAGCGAGCAAGATGGCGCAAAAAATACAACTCATCTTTATTCTTGGAGTTTGCTTATGGGTAAGTTTAAAATATTTTATATTATTGTATGTTAAAAATATATAAATTTTAAAGTATATAAATTTATTTAATTTTATTTTTATATTTGAACTTATACGTTGTCTGCAGGTCGTCAACGACTACTACTAAATATCCAATACTAAAAAATACCGGGAACGTATTTATTTACGCCCGTGTAATTAATTAATTTACGTTTGCGACTTTTGCAATTTTAGATGAGACTTTTATAAAAAAGTCGTGAACCTACGTGGCTAAATTAGTGTGATGTTATGTTGATTGAGGGGAATATGGAGTAGGGGAAACCCGTCCAAAACCGTATAGCTAAGGACAGTGCTTTTTATTATTATTAAGAAAAAGTGCTTTTTATTATTATTTTTATGAAAGAATTTAATAAGGAACATAATATAACATAGGAACATTTTAGAAAATTTTAATAAAAAGTAATATTAAAAAAAAATACGAAACCTCTAATTTTTCCGATTTTGCCCCGGGTGATGTACAAAACCGTATACCATATTCGACATTGCCCCGGAAATAAACTAGCAACGGTTACATTGAAACTTGTGTAGCTCCTCAAGCCCCCAGCCGGTACAACCTTCATGAGCCCATTCTTTACACTTGGTGCATTGCACCCAGTCTTCATTGAAATGGCTTGTACCATATTCTTCATAACAATACAAGCAAAGATTGCTTTTTGTTGTTCTTTCTTTTGCTGAAGGTCTAAATCTCTAAGTCTCTTTCTGATCTAAATTAAATGTCGGTTGCTATTTTTTATTTGGAGGTGAGGTAATTATTGCTGTTTTGTCTCTATAGTGGTGTGTTCTTTGTTGAACTGTTTTGATTCTGGGAAGTAGCATAATATCAACTGGAGATACTAAAAAAGTTTGTATTTGGTTAATTTGTGGCGCAATGGAGGTTGATGGCATCTGGTCAATTTGTAATGCAATGGAAGTTGCTGGCATCGGATCTTAATTTTGGCAGGTTACCTATTCTTTCTAGAATTGACATTTCTCGCTCCCTTATATTTGTTTCCATTGCTTAGGCTCCAGCAAAATCAGCTTCGTCGAATACATTCCGGTTTGTAGGGAAAATGCCAAGTAAGTTTCTACTGCTCTTAAGTAACCCTTAGTTTCATTAATTAACTATATACACTCAGAATTGTTCTCTTCATTTTTTCTTCATCCCAGTCTTGTCTAATAGTCTTTCTTTCATAATCATGCGACATATTTTGCACCTCTGTAAATAAAAATAAAGAAATGTTAATGAAAAACTTCCGGGTCAAAATCGTATATAGGTCGCTTTTACCCCATACGGTTTTGTCCCGAGATGCAAGTAGACACATGTTCTTTCATAGACATGAATATAAATATAAATTATCTATCAAAATATACGTAATTTTAAGAAAAAAGCACGTGACATAAAATAGATAACACTTCACTCACCTGCAAAGTATAGAAACTTCACTATTTATTATTCCAAAATCTTCAACACAACATCAGGGCACCTAATTTATATTTAAAATGTTGTAACTCGCCGGTGTGCAGTCAAGCGATGACAGCTCTATGTTGACTGACTGTTAATATTGCGACCTGCCGCTAGGCGATGGGGGGTGGTAATATTTAAATTTTAAAAGGTAGATTTCTATGGTTACGTTTTTGTCCCGGTACACGGTTTTGGACGGGTTTCCCCTATAAGGGATTCATAAATTATTGTCATTAAAAACTCAAGACAGGAAGCAGAAATTGCATCCTGTGTTTTTATTGTCTACATATACAATATAAATTAAAATAGGTACATCAATATTTTTTATATATAAATACATACATAACATGTTATGTCGGAACTTCACGATGTCTGGATGTCTTATAAAAGTCCTGATTATTTTGAAGCGATGTTTATATAATCACGCAAACCATCAACGCTATCTGGAGATTTTTATAGATCAAACATAATAATTTCTCTGTCCGTCCGTTTGTCTGTACGTGACTTTGTGTAACGTCCGTAATTTCGTTCGAATTCACGACTCAAAAACGAAATTAAAGGGACGAAATTAAAAAAATGAATAAACATTGTATTGATTTTTGAGGTTAAAAGTCTGTTTTACTTTATTTACTGTATTAACCGAATTGAAAATATTTTTTTACTAATGAGATAATTGTTTTCTTCATAACATTACTGAAAAAAACATGTCAAAAGTTCATACAGTCATACAAAGCTCACAAAGTGTAGCAATTTTCTTCAGTTCGTTAGTTTGGTAATTTATTAATTGATAATAATTTAGTTACGTAAAATGTAATTCAAATGTATGGAACGCTAATTAATAAATTTTAATTTGATACTTTTTCATACAAAAATGTGATACAAAATACAAGAGAAGCTTAGAGAAAAAGTGAATTTCGCTCGCATTGCCAGATGATCGCCATAATTATTGTAAAATTTTACTAGTACTTTTGGTATTTTCAGATTTTTTATGCGAGTTGATCTCAAGTTTTAGTGAAAATTGCAATGAATCAGCATTTAGGAGCGTTGTAAAATAATTGCGTAATATTTTTTATTATTTCAGGCTACAGCTGAGTCGACGACGTTTACATTCAGTTCACTGACGCGGCAGTTAACGAGAGATGGCGGGGAGACATGTACCAAGGAAGGTTTAATGTGCGAGGATTGCACACATGTTTCCGAATGCATCTTGCTCTATGAAACTAATTACCTGAAACAAGAAGCCTACATCTGTGATGGGGGTAGTTGTTCAAACGCCACAGGAAACTGTACCACAGCACCTAACCCGGAGTGCGACAAGAATATAGTCGATTACAAAATGAAATGCAATCAAGTCGGATTTTTCCCCCATCCTTTCGACAGGTGTGAATATGCCTTGTGTCTCCCTAATGCCACCACCGGTGTTCTTGAAACACCCAGACTGTTCACCTGCCCATCTGGCTACGCCTACGACGCTTACTCTGCATCATGCCGCATCAAGATGGCAGACAACGCCGCCTGCCCCATGCTGCTCCAGCCTTGCACGGTCGCGATGCAGCGCGGTGGTGTTCCAGATCACCCCGGCATGTACTACATTTGCTTGAAGACCGATGGCGTAGCAATGCCCCAATTGTTCGTGTGCCCCAAGAACTTTGTTTACAACGAGACGAAACGCGCCTGCGAGGAACCCGTCCACATCACCGGGGTGACCAGCGCTGGGAAGTGCAACGCCAAAGGATTGTTCTACGAAGCCAGCAGCTGCTTCGGTTATAACGAATGCGGGGCAATTGATGCCAACCCCATCAAGAGGGCGTGTCCCGCTAAAATGTACTTCGATGAGAAGTTGGCTCGGTGCGTGGATTTCACGTGCAAGCAGGTCAATTCGTTCTAATTAAAGGCTGTGTACCATCTCTAAACACGAGCAGTTCTGTTCTTTTGGGGAGGCAGCACGAAATATTGTTACGTCTGTGTTCATCTAATTCCAGTATCTAATTGTACTTAAGTAGAATTGTTTAAATAAAGAAATAAGTAAATAATGTGTTAGTCATTAACAGTGACGTCCCTAAGTAAGGTACAGCCCTTAAATAAATTTTCATTTAATTTTATTTTAATTAATGTAGCACATACAGAGACTTTGATAATACATAACTACACTAAATACAAGTAAAACAAATGGTTTTGTCAACATTCCAGTTAAGAGTGTCTGCAGCATGTACTTATATTAAAAATGAATGCACATGAGAAAAATTGAAATAATAAAAAAAACGATAAGAAAATAATGTCATACGGCAAGTACACACTACTACAAATTGTAGTCGATGTGCAGAAGCCAGCAGTTTTGGAAGACACTTGGAACGCTAATGGAAGGTGCGGACGCTTTTCTTAAATTTGTTTAAAGAAGCGCTAAAAACATCCACCTCATCCATGTCCCGATGGCACAGCTGATTGCACAACATGCAAATTTTAGCGACGGAGTTTGTAGCGATATTGACCTATTCAAATAGACATTGCTGAAAAATTATACGAAAATATCTATCTGCTAAAAGCTCATGATAAGGAGAAGCACCACAATTCATAAATACTCTATAATTAAATATTTGCCGGATAAGTAGGTGCTGGCTAGCCTCTATTATTTCTGCATGCGGGCGTGTAAAGCAGGCTTTATGTTATTTTATTTTGACGAAGCGAGCCAATCAAAGACGGTTGTCCGCGGAACGGATCCGGCCAATGAGAAGCGTTCTGAGAGATAGACCTTTACCTTTACACGTCGGTTGGAGTCAAAAATGGCGAAAAATTTTGACTATATAAGCAATACAAATTCGAGGAACGGCCCTTTTCCTTCAGCATCAACGTCGGCCGGAGGCCCTTGTGGAGAGAGGACCAAAATACCATCAGTGAGACAGAGAGGCAGCAACACTCGAAGATACAGCTAAGCATTTTCAATATTATTTATTTCTATTGCCTTTTACGTATATTCAATTTAGAACTTTCTGGATCGTGACAAATATTGATACATGTTGTGGATTGTTTCGTTACGTATTTTGGGCCTAGGGATAATTATTACTAGACGCGCATCAGATTTAATATACAAGAAATCGTAATATTGCGGCTGTGATAATTCCAGCGGGTGAATTATTGCATAACGCTTATGAAATATTTAAATGCGTCGCGGTCCATATGGAAAATCATTTAAACTTGATATTCATATATTACCAAAGATATAAAGGCTTTAAAATGGAATATTTTACTGACGAAGGGTGTTTGTTTTGTGGGACTTGAAATTTAAGATAAGAACCTTTAATATTATTTATTCTTTATTTTCTTATGTGTATCAAATGGAATGTTCATGCTATATAATTTGTCATTGTCACATGGTCGCTATTCATTTCATTACGTGGGTTCAGAGTTCGACGGTAACGGACGCGGTAACAAGTTGGTACTTGTCGGGACGTGACGTCGGAATTATTTCTTAATTATCTTTAGTGTAATATTCTTCTTCGGGATGAGGAAACTCCAAGTAAAGACTTGCTTCTCGTAAGTGTTTATTGGGTGACAATAACGGTTTAGACAAACGGTGTACAGTAAGATGCGGTCTGAATAACAATGGTAGTAAAAAGAGAGAGCGACTCGACATTCACGCGCCTTTTATACCTTCTCTCTCTCTGTCATGCAGTCTCTTTCTGGCGTCGCGACATACGTTCCTCAGATCTATCACACCCCTCCGCACTTATCCTTGGCTTTCATCCCTCTTCGTTCATCCTGACAATTCTTAACCTAATTTCAGGCGAAGAGGACCATGGCGGCAGGTGTGGTGTTCTATCTGTCTGCCGGTTGTCGCTGGTGCTGGCTTCTGAAACAAAGAACACCCCCGTTAGACCCTGAGCGAACATGAGCGTTCCGGTTCCTCCAAGGCAGCTTTCATAGCTTCAGCCCGGGTCGGAACCCTGGAACTTTGTACATAAAATACCTACTACTTTTAAACAATTTCTATATTGGGTTTGCCCTTAATCTGATTCACATGCCTTTTTCACACGAGACCAGTGCCTTCAATTTCTACTAAATAAAGAGTTCGTCCCAATTTCCTTAAAACCTTTCCCGGTACCCATGATACTTTATTTATGGATCGAAAATCTTTCACAAAACAATTTTGGCCTATAACTAAATTTCTTCTCTTCCTCCCCCCGAAATAAAATGCTTGTTTACTTTGACCCCCTTTTAAATTTTGTATAACCTCACTTTATAATCGTCTAGGTATAAAAATGTCAAAATTGGTACGAAGTCTTCTACCAAACATAAGTACTGCTGGTTCTACACCTGATGACGTGTGTGGTAAATTCCTATAATCAACCAAAAATTTATTTAATTTGTCTTCACATTCCCTATTAAATTTCCCATTAACCAATATTTTTTTTAAAAAATTTTTGCACGTCTTTACTGTGTTTTCTGCTTGACCATTAGACGCTGGCGAATTAACTGGTGATGTTAAATGTTTAATTCCTAATTCCTGACAAAAATCTTGAAAATATTTTGACATAAATGCCGTCCCGTTGTCCGTAATTATTGTTTGAACATTTCCAAATTGTGTAAATAATTTTTTTAATACTGCGATGGTGCATGTTGCATTTATATTTTTCATTTCTATACAATCTATCCACTTGGATGCTGCATCGCATACCACTAAAAAATATTTATTCCCGATTGGACCGAAAAAATCCAAATGTATTCTCGTCCACACCGTTTCTTGAACTTCCCAAGATGACAGCTCGGCTTTCGCGGGTGACAACGTATTTCTTGAACAAATAGCGCACGCCTCCACTAAATCCTGTATATCTTTATCAATCTGCGGCCAATATACATATCCTCGTGCCAGCCCCTTTGTCTTAGCACAACCAAGATGTGAACGATGTAACATTTCTAACACATCTTTCCGTAAAATCCCCGGTATAACTAACCTATGTTTCCAAAACAAACAATTTTCCACTATTTCTAAATCAAACCTTTTTGTCCAATATATCCATAATTCCTCGGCTTTACACACCTTCCTTGGCCATTCCGTCGACATATATTGCATCACTTTGCTTAACAAACTGTCAGAACGTACATTTTCACTCACTGTTTCAATGTCTAATTGCGCGAGATCATTCTCTTTTAATAAACTAATATACGAGTCCAAAATGTCATTTTCTTTGTTATCTGCTTTATCTACCGGAACTCGCGATAAAAAATCCGAACAATTTTTACTCGATTTGACGTATTCTATGTTGTAATCAAAAGACGACAAAAATAAACCTTGTCTTTGTAATCTGTTTGCAGCTAAGGTTGGTATACCTGTCTCATCACCAAATATCCGAATGAGTGGTTGGCTGTCTATAGCCAATATAAATCTTCGACCAAAGAGATACTGATAAATTTTTTTTAAACCGAACGTTATGGCTAACGTTTCAAGGTTTATTATCGCATACTTTTTTTCGGCCCCTAACCCTTTCAGTGACGCGTCCGTAATTAATTTAAGTGGTAATTTTGGATAAAAATGTACTAAAACTGTATCTCCCGTTATTAGCATTTTAACTTTATCAATTGCTTTTTTACATTCATCGTCGAAAACCCATTCCGTGCCCTGTTTTAATAATTTATAAACTGGGTGTAAAATCGATGATAAATCTCCAAAAAAATTTCTATAATAATTTACTAATCCTAATAGGCTTCGTAACTCTCCAATATCTTTTGGGTACTCCGCATTACGAATAGCGTCTACCTTGCCTTGTAAAGGTCTCACTCCGGTTTTGTCAATCATATGACCCAAAAATTCTACACTTTCTTTGAAAAATTCACATTTTTCCGCGTTCACGGTCAGATTACATTCTTTCAGTCTATCCAGAACCGCTCGCACATTCCTTCCGTGCTCTTCCCAAGTCCTTCCCGAAACCAAAATATCATCTAAAAATACGACCGTCCCTTTTAAACCCTGTAAACATGAAGCCATTGCCTTAGCGAAAATTCCTGGGCTCGAAGCAATCCCGAATACTAATCGATTGTATTGAAACAACCCCAGAGAAGTAGAAATAACCGTATACTTCTTGCTATCCTCCTCTAATTCCAATTGTGAGTAAGCACTTTTTAAATCTATCTTACTAAAGAATTGTCCCCCGCTAATTTCTGCAATAACCTCCTCGAACCGCGGTAACGGATACCTATCTGTAATCAATTGATGATTTAAGGTTGCTTTATAATCTCCACAAATTCTAATTTCGCCGGATTTCTTTAAAACTGGAACAATAGGTGATGCCATGGTGCTTGCCGTAATCCCTTGTAACACACCTTTATCCACCAATCTTCTTAATTCCGCTTCTACTTTATCCCGAATTGCGAATTCTGCATTCCGAATTCCGAAATGCGCACGACTCTCGCGTTACAAAACTTTGGACAAAAATCCTTATTTACTGTTAACCTTACTTTAAATTTATTAAACCTCCCCAATGTATTAGAAAAAACTGCGGGATAATCCTTTTTAATGTTTTCTACAAAACGCGATTATTCATCCAAATCGATAACTTCCCCAGTCTCTAAAGTGTTAACTCCCGATAATAAAATTCCGAACCTACCTAAGAAATCTCTATCTACTAACGGCAATATTCCGTTGTCTATTACAACAAAATCTACTGGTAACATTTTATTATTATATGTAACATTTGTTTTTAATATCCCGCATATTTTGAAAGCCGAATTATCGTAACTGTATAACGTAAGATTAGTTTTTATGAGTGGAATGTGACCAAACTTCGCGTCGTAAATCTGTTTTGGAATCACACAAGAACTGGACCCTGTATCCACCATGCAATCTAAGCGTGTGTCTTCGATCGATATTTTAATCATGATCGGTTTATTCGTGCCTACGTTACTTGCAGTCCCCACCATTCGCGTGATGTCTTCTGCGATAACATTAACCCGTTTTTTTCCTAAATTTTTACACACCTTTTTCAGATGGCCTTTTTTGAAACATCCCTTACAAACAAAATCTTTATAAGGACAATCAACCTTCTTATGTGTCGTTGCCCCGCACGCAAAACATTGTGCAACTTTCGCATTCGTATAATGCACATTTCTAGAACCGCTGGAATTTTTATAAGTTTTTAAGAATTTTTATACCCACCGAAACATGCTTCCGCGAAGTTGATTGTGACAATTTATTTTTTTCAACAAAACAAATTTCTGATTTAATTCTCTCGGTTTTCTGTAGTCTACCCGTAATAGCTTCGAAATTATACGCAATGCTTTCCATAGCTGCCATTGATTGATCATCCGGTTCTAAAAATAACTTCTCTCTTAGCTTATGATTATGTACTCCAAGTACAAAAATATCGCGTAAATTTCTTTTTCCAAATTTACATGAACTACTTAATTTTTTTAATCTAACCACGAAATCTTGGGCACTCTCGTGTTCAAATTGCTTTGCTGAGAAAAATTTTTCGCGTTCATGAAAAATCGATATGCTTTTAAAACAAAATTTATCTAAATGTTCCCACAATGCTTCTAATTTTACATCTGTTACCTTCTTAGGTACTACTAAATTTTGCAACAATGTAAAAGTATTTTCTGACAAAGTTGTTAAAAAAATCGCTTTTTTTTTTGGTTCTGCCCATTTCTCATCATTAGCTACAAGATACTGCTCGAACCGAACCTTGTAGACGTCCCATGCGTCACTCTCGTGGTCAAACGACAGCGCTCTCCATTCCATGCTGCCCAACAACTACCTACAGACAAAGGAATCACAAAAGTACTTAACTTTGGCCCTGCCGCCTTGATTCTCCTCGCCTGCGTCTGCTGCTGGTCCACGCCTTCCTGGTGACTCCTTCCTCGGCCGCTTCCCTCGTCCAGAGCTCGCCCGTCTTCGGATGGTCCTTCCGCCTTCCTCAGCCCGTCGCTCTGGTCCGCCGCTCTGCCTCAGCTTCCGGAAGTCTCCGCCTCCGTAGCTCGTCCGCGATGGAAGTGGCGATGTGGATCCTTCCTAGATCCGCATCCAGTGACCCTCGACGCTCGTCTTCTTCCTCTTGAAGTCTGCGATGTCGATGTCCGTCGATGTGACCGCCTTTCCCTCTTACTGTGCGTCTTTTTTTCCTCTTGAAAAATTACGCCGCTGTGTCCCCTGCCGTATTATGCTGCTCCCGGTTCCGTAATATTTTTTTTTTAAATCTCCCGATCTTCGTCAAAAAAAATAATCTTTTTCGGCTGCGCCAGATGTAATATTCTTCTTCGGGATGAGGAAACTCCAAGTAAAGACTTGCTTCTCGTAAGTGTTTATTGGGTGACAATAACGGTTTAGACAAACGGTGTACAGTAAGATGCGGTCTGAATAACAATGGTAGTAAAAAGAGAGAGCGACTCGATATTCACGCCCCTTTTATACCTTTTACCTTCTCTCTCTCTGTCATGCAGTCTCTTTCTGGCGTCGCGACATACGTTCCTCAGATCTATCACATTTAGGATACAAGCGAGGTCATTATACGTGCATTCTGCATTTCAAACGTTTTACTAACATATATAAATATATATTATTGCGTTTTACAAATTGAATAGGATCGCGGGAAATAGGCATTTCGCCCGGTTGTGCAATCTTAACTTCCAACGTAGCATAATGAGATCTTATTACCGGCGCTAGACTCTTAAGGTTAGGCACGCGGGGATTATAAATGGGATAATGAACGAGAACCGAATGGGGAAGTTCGTCTCTTCATGGTCGGGAGGCGAGGAGCCGTACGTCTTTCACGCCCCGTGATCTTGGGAGGCTGAATTTTGATTGTGGAAAAAGATGAAGTTAGATTTACTCGCGTGCCATAAGCAACCATACATAAGACAGGGTCGAATGACGGAGCGCGCATTCTCGGCTATGGAGACTGTTTAGAGTGGGAGACATCTTGGATTTGGGACTAGGTATGATTATCTTAACTGTATCTACCCGGTTAAGACAGGGTTTTAAAGCCAAGAATTACAGGATAGTCAGAAGGTCCTGGAGCGGCGACCCTCAAAGATCCAAGGGGAAGAACCTCTCACGTCTTTTCGGCCCCCTTGGTGCGACGAGCTCGGGCTCTGGTTATGAATGTTTATGAATGTATTAACTCCGTACTCAAGGACGAGATAGGACGTTCCTCATGAACGAGAAATTATAAGATGCAGGTAGCAGTTCGACAATCAATACTATGCTCGGGACCGCTTTAATGAACGAGATCTGTTAGCAGTTTAACAATCAACTTTTATGATCGGGACCGCATTCAGGAGCGCGATGGCATTACTAACACCATCATACTCATCATTCACCACCTTTTCTAACTTGCTGTATACAGAGACCTTCGAGGTTCTCCCTTCCCGGCCAGCGAGAAACATATCAGGAATTACACAATCAACTGTACTAATCATGCTGATTTACCATCATTTAATATCTCTAGTCAATAAGACTACACCGTGGGATCAATCACATCAACTATAATTGGCGATGCTAACATGGCTCTGACTGACGCGCTCAAGGAAGAGTCTTTTCCAGTCACCCAGTTAGTTCATTCAGCCCTTTAATCAGCAGTAAACATCATAATAATCCGGCTCATGTAGCCGCAACGTGGGATCCTCATCATTATACACCAGTCAATTTGACTGCCCCGCGGGACAATATACAAACCTTAATATCAGACGCGGGATTTCTTCCTGATATGTTTGTCGCCGGGAAGCGAGGACTTCGGAGGATTCCAGCAGGAGCAATAGAGTCTCGGCTTGATCTTGGTCTGCAGATTAGCATGGGAAGCTATTAATTACACAGGTGGTAGCTACCGGGTACAGCGTTGTCGATGGGGCTGTACCCCCTCCCTTAGAGGGGGGTAACCTAAAATCTACGTAAAAGTAGAATCAGAATCAACTTGACTCTTATATAATATGACTTATGAAAGAATCGAAAATTTCGATTTAGAATCACGGGTTGTAGTAAAGTAAATATCAGACAGAACCTCCCCGAGCCTCTGTTGCGCCTAGTTGTTATGAATATATGTTTACTCTTTCCACTATATACCATGAACAGATAAATCGGGCCGAAGACCACCGAACGCGCCAGTTGTAAGCATTGTATGTATGTATTCTGGAGAACCCAGCCGTTAATTTGCATTTCGAATATTGTGTGTGTGTTTAATAAATATAACCGTGTATTAATCGACCGTGATTTATCTAATCTGGATGACCGGCAGATCCAGTATACTATTGCATTAAAAAAAATACTGTAAATTAAAATTAAAATAAAAAAAATAAAAAAAATGTAAAAAAAAATGTACAAAAAAATACGTAAAAAAAAAGATATTGCGTGTTGTTGCGCAATATTAGCGCTAAATTCCCATTATGTACCGTCGGTTGTATTATGCGGATACCAAGTTATACTCAGAGCGCCCTAGGCTGTATTTCTCACGTGGTATTTATCTATCTGAATATTCCATCGAAATCGTGACCCCGCACTCAGCCGCGGAAGCCGTCCACAAGTGCTAATATGAGACATCGGTAACCAGGCGGCATCGTTCTAGGCGAAAAATCTACGTAAACATATTTATGTTCGCGACGCCGCTACCGGATGCGAGGAAATGACGGATGCGCCCACTACGAAAGGCGATTTTGTTAGTCTGTTCAATCGATCGTCGTTTTGAGTCCGGCTCATGTTGCGCGTTAATAACGTTAGGTTAGTTTCACCTCGTATGAATACAATGGCATTTCTTCTGCTACGCTACCAAAATTACTGAGTAACCGCGTCACAACGAGGAGTCCTATATTACTATCACTAGACGATTACTGGCCAAATTATATGTTAGACTAAACGTAAACTTAATTCAATCACGTAAATAAATTTTAAACTTAGCTTTGAGCTTGCAAAAGCAGATCTCAAATAATATATTAGACTTTTAATAAATAAACTTAAAGTAAAATCGCTTTTAAAACTTTTCTTAAAGCCTTCTCTTTTAAACTTCCCATTTAAACTTCTTTCAAAAAAAAAAGCTTCACCCCAAATACACCCAGAACGAGGGAAACGTCACAAGTTGTTTTGACCAATGTTGTTACTGCGGCGATTTCGCTGAAATGTATTAGGCCTCAGGTGAGATACGAGCGGCGAGCAGCAGAGCGTCAGTGTGCCAGAGTAGTGAGGGAAGCCGGCCAGCTCCGACGCTCTGCCGCTGGACGCTCTTATCGTACCCGGGGCCTTACGGTTCCGAATAGGAGGATTTACCGCTTAGAAGCTGATGCTACTGATTGCCAGGGGCGTGCAGTGGGAACAAGAAGCATGACTTTTTCCTAAGCATGTATTTTGAAAAGAAACCGAAATGAGAGATGTATCTCGGAATATTCGAATCACAATAATTAACATTTTATTAATATTTTAATATTTCATAATATTCTGCCAAATAAATATTTAATTTCGATTTTTTTCCCCAAATATATGGTTAAATAAAAGTCATGCTTCTTGTTCCCACTGTACGCGCCTGCTGATTGCTGATGTATGCATATACTTCCGTTAACTTATCCATCTAGCACAGACAAATTTTATGATTTTAATGTAAACTCATTTAATTGTGGTCACATGTAATATGGAACTGAATAAACGTCGAAAATAATACAGAAAATTATAAAAATAGTACCTACGAGTTAGGCCAAAACCTTTAATTTATTAAAAGAGTGTTGATTTATTTGTGGAAAACGCAAAAATCTATTATAGACTCTTTAGACTCTTACCGGCAATTAGTTGTTTATTTATTGTTATTATTATTATTATTATTAATAATAATAATAACGACAACATTTACAACGAGTTTATTCCAGCCTAACCAGGTTGCATATGCAAGACCTCGTCCGCCATACAAATATACTAGTAGGTATCGGTATCGGGAAATAATTAAAAGGTGTGTTTAATCAATTGTTATATTTTTATATTTTCGATGTAATCGTTGTTATATTTTAAGCACTGAGATAAACATTCTAATCATAAATCATACTGGGTATTGGTAACATGATAAAATATAAACAGGGTCGTTCAAAAAGTGCGAAAGGCTTTATAATGCCTTACCTTAATGACGTATGCACAGTAGCATAACTATACCAACGCATCCAATATGGTGCATTGGACTAGGGATGGGCGTTGAATGGACGGACTAGTTGAAATCAACCGTTGACGTTGCATCGACGCGTCGACGGTTTACGTTTATTGCATGGACTAGTTGAATTCGTAGACGGTGGACGGCGGACGCCGCGGACGGTGGACGATTCGAGATTCAACATGCAAAGCAACGAGCGAGAGCAAGACAAAACGTCTCCGTTTATTTCTCTCTCATCTCTCGCTGCCGACTTGTAGACGCCATAGACGGCTCGACGGGTAATTTCATTTCAACTCTAAAGTACACGATCATATGGTGCAGATCTGTGTACACGAACAATGAGAGAGATTTGAAATTTGAATGCATGCGTAGGGAGAGATAGTCTTAATAAGCTATTATCTATTATTTTTTACTTGATTTTTTGCGATGTGCACGTGCGACGTTTCGGTGAATTCCCAATTTTACACTGTATAAAACAAAACAATTCTGTTTAATTATTTTATTTTTTATTGAACTATTATTAATTAACAGGCCGGCTAGATAGTTTTCTAAAATCAATATTTTATTCGATCGATCACGACTTCTTATATCTACCTGAAAAGGGATGGTAAAATTTAATTATTGTGTTATTTCTTTACTTTTCAACTTTAGCATATAAATGATAAACAAACTTGTAGGGAATAAAATTTTCTATACCTAACATTAATTATTATATATGTAATATAATCTTGAATTAAGGTTTAATTCATTTTTATTAAAAATTCCCTATTTTCAACTTAATAGATAAAAAATAAATCTATTATTATTTTGTTTACACCACTTTTTATTGGTTTTTTACATGTTTCGGGAACAATGTTCCTTTTCTCAGATTGAGCCTTAAACTAAAGTTGACAAATAATACAGATATAGTCGAGCAGCGTCGCGTCGAACCGTAGACAGTTGACCATCGTCCCGATGTTTAGATAGAACGTCCGCGTAACGAAGTTGACGCGTCAACTAGTTGACGAATTCAACTAGTTGATCGTCTCGTCGATGGCCGGACGTGGACGGTCTCGTTTCGTCGACGGTAAATACGTCGACGACCCATCCCTACATTGGACCCACAGGAGTCCAATTATCTACGAATATGTACATAAATTTAATATCAATACATTTGTCCCAGCGTTAAAATGGACTAATATTTTATATTTTATAGAAGTCAAAAATTTTATTACGAAATCTCTTAAATGACTAGATTGAATGCAATATGTCAACATTGTGTGTGGAACTAAATAATTAAGATAAATAAATAAAATAATAACTCCGTTCCGGAAATTATAAAAAATATAATCTTAATTATAAAGCGGAAAATATTTTTTTGCGAAATAGCAAAAACTCTCCATCGGTGCACTATGGCGTCGTGAAGAGTGCACCGCTTATTGTGTTGGGTGTTTATAGATCGATGCGGCGTGTTTTCAATTCACAACGTTATTCTCATCATCAGCTATGACCAGATCACCGACGAAGCCGGATACCAAAGCTTGTTATATATAAAATATTAAAAATCATGAAAACATTATCAATATATACATCAGTGTTCCGTGAATTTAAATATTTATGTAAAGACCCCTGCCAATTACAAAAGGTTTCGTGTTCAAGTCCCGGTGATGAGTATGTATATTTTTATTTCTTACATTTTATATTAAAATATTATCATTATTGTAATAATCTTTTATTACGCCTGTTTGTGGTAGATTTGAAAGATATTTTCAAATAAAAAGATATAAGAATATACGTTTTAATGACATTGATTTAATTCGATTTCAGAATTACTCGAGACAAGTTTACTCTTCAACATGATAATTCTACTGCTGTTTTGCGCGTTCGTCGGATCATTGTCCTGTGTCGTAAGTATGATTAATATTATTTAAAATTATTACATTTTACAGCAATGACAACATTTCTGGGACTTTTATAGATATTTTTAAATGCAAGATTTTGTTATCTCAGCCTTTTCACGTTCAGTCCGATACATGCCTTCCCCAACTCCTTTCAGTGGCTCGTCATCTGTCCAGGGGAGTTAAACCTGTCCACATTTCACATGTTCGAGGTGTTCACTCATTCATAGCATCTGATGTCCTGACCGTCCAGTATCTTCAAGTTCGATTCGATTCGATTCACGTATCGAAATCCCCCACATGGAATGGTATTCGTGAGGAAAGCGACCACGCTAGGCCAGGAAATACATTTCTGATGCTCTGTTCTGTAGATAATCTTGAAGTTTTTGAGTTTTGTTCAATCTGTTTGTTGCTCCTTAATATTCTTCTTTGTTCTTCAAGATCTGACATTTCTCTGGATGTTTTCTTCATAATCATCATCTTCATTCCTTTGTCCTGTTAGGGTCGGGGGCCCAAAGACTCAGCAAGGTATTTCCACGTTCCCCTGTCTTGCGCTGTTTCTGTATGAGTCAACCAGTCTAGACCCATTCTGGATGTTTCCTTACATATCTGAAATTTTTTTTATTGTACAAAATAAATAACTCTTCGGAAAGCCTAAGTAAAATTCTTTGCTGTATACATAGAGATTGGAAAGAAAATAGTGTGTTATTGTTTTCAAACTATAGTTTTTCTATATTTTGAATTGTTTAGTCGAGCATAACTTTTCCCTGCTAGTCTGGAAATACAATTAAAGTATTAAATTGACAGATAAAAAGATAAAACAGGCACGTTGATGAACATGCTTATCTATCATTTACATCGCTACAAATGTTCATTGATTGAAAATTTTCCTTCTTCAAATTAATTTGATTTTATAATTTACATTTTTAATTGGATTTACAATTGTTCAGAGGGCTTGTTTTTACTTACATTTTTCTTTTTTCAATACTTAATGTTTTACAATGTAATAATTATTGGGATCCGCTGTCTGATTTTGCTTGTACTACAAACATAATTTTTCTAATACTTTTTGCGTACTTATTTTATATTTCTTTATACTGTTTACAGCAATATTTTATTGTAATATATATTCTGCTAACCCACGTTTTCTATCCTTTTACTTTATTTTTTCTGTGAAATTATTATCAATTAGTTTATGTACTTTTAAAAGCTTTATAAACGTGTATGTTAACAATAAGATGCAAAAATACTTATTTTAATGCCTGTTATGTTTTTTCTCAGGAATCAACAGATACTGAGCTGTCCAGAGAATTTGAAAATGTTACCTGCAGCAAGCCCGGATTCATGTGTCAGAGTTGCGTCAACGTATCTTTCTGCATCGAGCTCCAAGGGGGCCACTGGCTGGAGGAGTTCATGTACACCTGTCAGCCCGGCACCACGTGTCTGCAGTCCACCGGAACCTGTACCTCTCTTCCCAACCCTTCCTGCGACCCCGGCATCGAGGACTACACGTTCAAATGCCGCCAAGTCGGCATATTTCCCGATGCACTGAACTGTTTCCAATACCACATATGTAAAAACTTCGAAAATTCAACTGAGGTAGACGAAGTCTCGATAAAAAGGTTCTGCGAACCGGGATACTACTTCGATCCTCTGACAACGCTGTGCAGATTGAAGGCTGTTGATGGCACGTGTCCTCCCGTGGCACCTCCTTGCACGTCTCCTCAGCAGTCAGGCGTCCTGGCGCTAAACCCGAGCCTCTACTACATCTGCCTTCCATCTCCGGAGAAGAGCTTCCCGCAGATCTTCGCTTGTCCGTACGACAAGCAGTACAACGGGTCGGCCTGCGAAGGGGTCCCGCTGCCACCCCCAGCCGCGGGGGATGACGGCAAGTGCATTACTTCCGGGTTGTTCTACGACCCCGAAAACTGTAATAACTACTACGAATGTAAACTTGCGGGGAGCGTCCCAATCTTACGTGGATGCTACAACAATACGCACTTCAATACCACGACATCGTCATGCGAAAACTTTAAATGTTCCGATCTGTCTTGATTACTTAGTAGATCGATACTACAATAAAATTAATTGATGGCTTCGTGAAATAAATATTACTGTATTTAATTTTTAAACCTTGATTAGAAAAAAAATATTTCGAGATAATAGTCTATCTTCTAGACAAAATCAAGCTCCTTAAAAATATCTTTTTATTGGTTTTAGCTGGATCCTTGCTTTTTTTTTGATGTTATAACCGCTGTACCCTCTGATGTAGGGCCATTATGAAGGTTGTTGTGATGGTCCAGCTCAACAGCTCTGGTGATGGGTCCGCATATGCCTGTCATGTGACGCTGTACCTGGGGAAATCCTAAGGAGTGTTTCACGACACATGTACAGATATCTCGCGGATGCATACAGATGATTGTGTATCGTCATCTAAATCGTGTGGTATATTCCTTTCCATATGTCTAAAGTCATCTCCTTTTTACCTTTATCTACTTTTTTCTTTTACTTCATTTGTCATTATTACATTGTTTTTAAATAAGTTGACAACCATGTGTACTTAACGTTTTATCACTGTTTATTTTATTTTTTACTGGAATTGTTAATAATACTCCTCCGCTTTATAAAAGTCCTAGAACAAAGAAGAAGAACATGTATATTTTGGTAATCTTTATGTTAATTTGTAAATTTTATACTATTTAAATTTATATAAGAATAAATAAAAATAATACATATATATCATTTTACTATTACATGTTTTTATGCTCTCCTTTTTTTATTACAACAACATTTATTACATAATTATGTTATATATCGTACCTCTCCATTTAAAAGCATTGCTCTCGTTTTTATTTAATTAATGAAAAAAATTAAGGAATAGATTAAATTACTTAGCTATTTAATAATGCCGTATCCATCAGTTTTCCCAGCTATCACGACATAGAACGGGTAAAGTACTAGTACCTAATTATACAGGATGTTTTGGGCCTGCCACACGCTCAAGTATCACCACACTTTTGCATGCGCACGCAAAAGTGTGGTGATACTTGTGCGTGTGGTAGGCTCATAACAGAGCTAGTCCATAAAAAGGTGTGGTGCTCTTGAAAGTAACTGATATCCAATATTACAAATTCATTCAATTTTATACAAACCAATGATTAACACCTTACGGAAATTTAACTCAGAATTTTTCGGCAAGGTTTTAAAATTTTTATTTGACTTGTATTGAAAAATTTTGATTAATAATTTTGGCAGAAATCTACCTGCAAAGTATTGTGGTCTAGCTATGAAATGTACTGTATTATTAAGTAAATGTAAGAAATTTGATTTTGTTATACAGCAAAAATAATAAAGTACATAGCATTATAAATACTTATATACAACAACAACATATCAAATAGGTTTAATATAAGTATTAGGGTGCCTCAAAAATATAAATTTTTCTTTTTTATCGGTGCATTCAAAAAAATAACACGTATTTTTTTTATTTTTCATTTAAGTAAATTAATTTAGTGGGGGTCGCTACTATTGGCCAAAGTATCGAAAATATGTGCCGTTTAGGGCAATGACTGAAACGCTTCAGACCAAACATGTCACTGTATGCAACATCAATAAGCCGTGGATAGACTGAACATATTCTTCTCCCGGCCCGCGTAGTCTTTTAAATAATAGGAAGCATATTTAAACGTATTAGTATCGCAATTAGAGTTTTCGAGAAATAACGTACCTTTTGTTCTAAGACTGAATTTACGTTCTTTCATATAATAGCATTTACAAGAAAAGTGAAAAAAACTCGTAAAATGACATCTTTGGTATCTGTTGCTTTTGCATACTTCAATGATGAAGTTTCCTTGGCAACTAAACAGAGAATGCGAGAATAAAGGATTGGAAGGTTCTCCAAAGCGGGCAACCCTCAAAAATGCTCTTATTGTGGTTGAAAATTTAGAAGATCTTGTTACAAATCATTTGTTGAATTTTTTCAACACAATCGTCGTTTCGTGTGATTTTTTGACGAAAGGTGTTAGGACATGGAAGGATGATGACTACAAAAAACTAAGAATTTTGTATTCTTAGAAAGTTTTAAATGATACAGTAGAGAGAAGAGCAGTGCTCATGGAAGAGTCGTCAGTGGTGTGAAAACAATCGTCTTCACTCCACCGATGAAGAGAAAAATATTTATTCACGGCGCGGCGGTTAAATATTATTGACGAAAATTTCCTGACTCAAAATAGTTAATAAATAAGTAAATTAGTGGTATAACGCATGGGTTTAGACACAAGAACACTTTAAATACCATATTATCAAACAATTCACACAATCTTGAGACCTGGCACATAAAAAGGAGCAAGATGTTAGTAAGCGAGAAGATTATTAGTAAATCTTTCTACTAATTTTATAATTATATTAAATTATAATAAACTTATCACTCGCGAACGATTGCTCACCCACAATTGTTCGCCACCACAGAATTGTCCGCCGGGAAAGATGCTATCTAGCAATTGCTCGCCACTATATAAAATAAGCTAACCTAACCTAACCTAACCTTTATAAATACATACATTCAATTGACGACAATTGTTTTTAAGTAATAATTTAAAATATGTATATATGTTTTTCAGACAACGCGTTTCTTAGTCTACACTGTCTATATTCATGTAAAAAAGTACTAAAACATTCTGTTAATTGGCATGCAACTTTCCTGGAGAGCAATTGTTGACAAACAATTTTCCGCACACCATTTGGAGCTCCTGCTAGCAAGATAATCGTCGCCAACATGCCCACTAACTTTCGATAACTAGACAAGAACCTGAAGAAGTTTTAAAGGGATATTGTAAGATGTAATCCGAGATCTCTCTGAGAAGTATTTTAGATACGGTAGAGTTGCCATTAAATGGTAGAATATACAAGATTGGTGTGACAGCTGCGTTGCTCTATGGTCAGGAATGCTGGGCTGGGTTAGAACAAAAGTTGCACGTCCTTTAAAAATGAAGATGCCACGGTAGAGACAAAAGAAGAAACGAAAGTTTCTCATTTTGTCTCTACCCTGAAGAAGAAAAAAAAGAAAATTCTTCAAGTGTACTTCAAATTCAGAGACTGAAGAAGAATTTTTCAGTATTTTTATTTTATTTTATTTATTAATTAACGCCCTATAGAGCTTTTACAATAGATAGGTAAGTGTACATAATCAGAATATAAAGATAGTTTAAAGAGAAAGAAACAATAACATGTAAACATAATAATGACATAAAGAGAAAAGAAAATACTTAAAATGTAGATACAAATATATAAAGATAAATATAATATAAAGTAAAAAGCAAGTATGTATATAAAAAGCAGAAGCATAAGAAAAACATAATAAAATAGAACTTTAAAAACAAAAAATGTATTAATGTAGAGTGAAAAGATAGAGCACAAGCATTGAAAGTAATATTATAATAAAAAATATACATACAAATACAAATCAATTATTTAAGTCTGTGATGAATCACCTGTTTCTATAGATTTTTATTTTTATTTTATTATTTTTATTTTGAACTCTAAGATGATTTAAATGCTACGCGGGGAAAAATTGAGCTAAACTGGCCGTAGTATTGGAGCTACAAAAATTTGGGAATGATGAAACGCTAGTATTGGGAGGGAGTTAGTAGCGATTGATCGGATATAGGTTACGGGCAGTTACTATTCAATTTTTATAAATCATATTGATCTTGTGGTAAAGCCGTGTTTGGTACAAATGGTTGACGATCGATGCGGTCCGAGCGGTCCGCATGTGCTTCCCATAAAAAAAGCTGAACATGGATTTCAGAGATTTAGGTCGCGGTTATTGCAGTTTAAGCCGTTAAAAAACCGATTAACGTCTACTCTAAGGTGACGATGATATTGACAGTTCCACGAGGTTTCTGAATTATGGACTTTTTTGCTAGGTTTTTGAAACCGTTTAAACGTCATTAATCGCCTTCTTAAGTGGATTGCCGCGCAAGAGAGATAGCAGAATATGAGCAAAGGCAAGGAAGGCAGGTCCTAATCGGGGGATCGCGAGAGGAAAACGCCCCATAAATAATTTATAGGAATTGGCCGTGAAGCACGGATTAAAACGTATACGATGTACCAGAGGGGTGACCTTAACTGAGCGGATAATGATTTAATTTCGTTTCGCGGGAGTCGGATAACATAGGCAGATAGGAAAGTTAACTATAATTCCATTATATTTATCTGTAGACTAACGCTCTGTCGAGAAGCGAATAATGATTCATTTTCGTTTCGCGGGAGTCGAATAACGTAGGCGGATAGAAAAGTTAACTATAATTCTATTATATTTATCTGTAGACTAACGCTCTTCAGGCTTTTACAACAGATAGGTAATTGCGCAATGACGGTATATACAGTTAGGAAAGAGATAACGATAACGTGTAAGCATATTAATGGCACGACAAGAAAATAATATACTCAAATATAGATACAATATATTAACTATGTAATCACTACAAACCTGTCCGACGTTAGCGTAGTTTCAACAGGACGGGTAACGTGTATACGATTGGCTATTCTAGCTCAGATTTCGCCGGGTTTGGTAGTAATAACCCACAAAGCATAATTGAACAAGTGTATCCAGATAAGAATATTGTAAATAAAATAATATGAATTTGCGGCCCATATACACATGTAATAAAAGGATAAAGCGTATGGGGGATCTTATAGATGGATGGATAAATGAAACAAATATAATTGGGAGTAAATGTAATATAACGCGAAGAAGCAAGCATATAAGTACCAAAAACATAGGAGAACATATTAGGTCCTTACATATGAAATTGGCGTTTAGTATGGGAGGAACATAAAGCCGATTTTTTTTTATTATAATATATTTATTTAATCAAAGTATGTACCATTGCTATCTATGCACTTTTGCCATCTCATAGGTAGTTCATCGATCCCTTTACTAAAAAAACCATTCGGACGGGAATCAATAAAATCTTTGAAGGCGGTTTGGACTGCCCCATCGGAGTTGAATTTTTTCCTTTGCAAGAAGTTATCTAAATTTCGAAAAAAATGGTAATCTGTTGGGGCAAGGTCCGGAGAGTACGGTGGATGTCTTAGACATTCCAATTGAAGCTCCTCTAATTTGGTAGCCGTCTGTTGTGCAGTGTGTGGTCTAGCGTTATCATGAAGCAGCCGTGGCCTAGAGCGATTAACCAGCCTCGGTTGTTTAGCAGCTAGCTTTTCCATCATGGTTTGCAGTTGCTGACAATAGACATCTGCCGTAATCATATGGCCAGATTTAAGATTTAAAATCCCTTCATTATTGTGCCGGTTGAGTAATGCAACGCAGCAGTCAACGCGCGTTTGTTGATTTGCCTCACTCAATTCGTTAGGTACCCACCTTTTAAGCTTTTTCACCTTACCAATTTGCTTCAAGTGGATTAAAACAGTTTTATCACTAACACCGCAGCCTGCAGCTAACTCGGATGTGGTTTGCGATGGATCCGCTTCCACAATAGCCTTCAATTCTTCATTATCAACTTTGGTCTCCGGCCGTCCCCGGGGCTTGTTCTGCAGGTCGAAATTTCCAGAACGAAAACGTTGGAACCAAAAACGCACTGTGTTTTCTTTTGCGGCACCGTCGCCATACACATCATTAATCCTTCGAGCCGTTTCTGCAGCACTGGTGCCACGGTGGAACTCGTACTCGTAAATAACGCAATATTTCAAGTTTTTCATTTTGTAAACTGAGTGACGCAAAGAAAAAAACAATTGAGGAAAAAACAAATGAGTTATAATTTTCAAAACACAAATACATGAGTAAATAGCTGTATAAATTTGGATTTGGAATTCCTAACCAAAGAGAAGATATTTGAGATCAAATTTGCCAGTACGGCAAAACGCCAATTTCATATGTAAGGACCTAATATTATTTATGCGAGTATTATGAAATATTAAAATCTGAATAATATGTTGATTGTTGTGATAGGAATATTATGAGATATATCTTTTAATTAGGTTTCTTTCCAAAATATGTGCTTAGAAAAAAGTCATGTTTCTTGTTCTCACTGCACACTCCTGTATAGCACAGGTTAAAGCTAGTCTAATATACGTGTTCCAAAATTTTCTAACAGTATTCCCAAACGTTCTGAGGTATAAAACATATCCTACATTCAAAAAAACTTGTATTCTGACTAATATGGTATTTCATTCATTAAGTTCATATAATGCCTCTAATATTCATATTGCAAAGTAAAAATATTTTAACTTTGGTGCTCCTTACTGATCGCACACAATGTACAAGCACATACAAATGTATTCAAACTCACCATGAAATAAATATATGGAATGGAGAACTGGTTTTTATTTTCAGATATTCTGGCTATACATCAAAGGGTTATTCTTTAGAAAATTGTGTGAGCAACACAGATTCTCAAGTATTATCAGGATCGGCAACGGGCGACATTTGGTGTTGGGATTTGATAACTGCTAAAGTTGTCGCAAGATTCATTCACACACCCAACTCTGTTGTGCATTCTCTAACTATGCACCCGAGCCAAAACTTGTTTCTAAGCGCCTCAGGAGGAGACTTCAAAGTTTGGGGACAAGTTCCAGAGGAAGATGATGTTGTGGAAGTAACCTAAATGTGCAGTACATATTATTATGGATATTTTAAATTAAGAATTATATTTATTAAATAATAAAATAAATTACAGTTTTTCAATTGGCAATAACCTTGGAACCTTAACTGTGATAGTATAATATTAGGTCTTTACATATGAAATTGGCATTTAGTATGGGAGGAACATAAAGCCGATTTTTTTTTATTATAATATATTTATTTAATCAAAGTATATACCATTGCTATCTATGCACTTTTGCCATCTCATAGGTAGTTCATCGATCCCTTTACTAAAAAAACCATTCGAATGGGAATCAATAAAATCTTTGAAGGCGGTTTGGACTGCCCCATCGGAGTTGAATTTTTTCCTTTGCAAGAAGTTATCCAAATTTCGAAAAAAATGGTAATCTGTTGGGGCAAGGTCCGGAGAGTACGGTGGATGTCTTAGACATTCCAATTGAAGCTCCTGTAATTTGGTAGCCGTCTGTTGTGCAGTGTGTGGTCTAGCGTTATCATGAAGCAGCAGTGGCCTAGAGCGATTAATCAGCCTCGGTTGTTTAGCAGCTAGCTTTTCCATCATGGTTTGCAGTTGCTGACAATAGACATCGGCCGTAATCGTCTGGCCAGATTTAAGAAAGCTGTAGTGAACGACACCAGCACTAGTCCACCAAACGCTCACAAGTAACTTTTTTGGAGTCAATTTTCGCTTGGGGCATGGTTTGGCTGGTTCGGCAGGGTTCAGCCATTGCGATGAGCGCTTTCGATTATCGTACAGGATCCACTTTTCATCACAGGTAATGATTCGATTTAAAATCCCTTCATTATTGTGCCGGTTGAGTAATGCAACGCAGCAGTCAACGCGCGTTTGTTGATTTGCTTCACTCAATTCGTGAGGTACCCACCTTTCAAGCTTTTTCACCTTACCAATTTGCTTCAAGTGGATTAAAACAGTTTTATCACTAACACCGCAGCCTGCAGCTAACTCGGATGTGGTTTGCGATGGATCCGCTTCCACAATAACCTTCAATTCTTCATTATCAACTTTGGTCTCCGGCCGTCCACGGGGCTTGTTCTGCAAGTCGAAATTTCCAGAACGAAAACGTTGGAACCAAAAACGCACTGTGTTTTCTTTTGCGGCACCGTCGCCATACACATTATTAATCCTTCGAGCCGTTTCTGCAGCACTGGTGCCACGGTGGAACTCGTACTCGTAAATAACGCGATATTTCAAGTTTTTCATTTAGTAAACTGAGTGACGCAAAGAAAAAAACAATTGAGGAAAAAACAAATGAATTATAATTTTCAAAACACAAATACATGAGTAAATAGCTGTATAAATTTGGATTTGGAATTCCTAACCAATGAGAAGATATTTGAGATCAAATTTGCCAGTACGGCAAAACGCCAATTTCATATGTAAGGACCTAATATAAGAAGTTCAATATTGGAGGCCAATTCTCTGAATTCAGTCTTAGTCAGTTCAGCGATTTTCAAACTAGGATCCGCAGACTTCTGGTGCTTCGTTATACTAACACAATTATATTTTGTCTTGTCTTCGCACACCCAATTTCAATAATCATTTTTTCTCGCTCGAATTTCAATAATCAACCTTGATTTATGACAATTAAAAAAGAAAAGTGGCACCATTCTTTACTAAAGGCAAAATAAAATAAAAAAGTGTGTATTCTTTAATTTTTAAACTTATTTAACACAGTAAAAACTTACAAACTAAATTTACACTAATTAGGAGTCCAAAGCAATTTAGCCAGATCCCAAGGGGTCCGTCAATGAAAAATTTTGGAAACCGCTGATCTAGTCTGTAGTAATAGTTTAACTAAAGTAAGTAACTCAAAGGGGTTGATTTCCATTGATTTATTCAGAAAAGTGTAATCCAATGCCCTTATCTGTTAGAAAAACAGCAAATTATAATTTGCTGTTTTTCTATATTATTCAGACATGAACGGATTTTCTGTAAAACTTGGTGATTTTATGTAATCAATAGCGGGCTCTGCTAGTTCAAAGAGATAATCGTAAACACCCTGGCGCCTCGCAATGTCTTTGGGGTAATCACCACTGTGGTTCTTTATATGCGCATTAATGTCAGGGTGTAACAACAACAACTGTAACATCTTTCTGCAATGGCTACTGGATGTAGCTATATGAAGAGGAGTTTGATCTGAAATAAAAAAGTAATTGGCATAGAAATAGATTGCATTAAGTTGAAGTAGACGTTTAGTTTTGTTTTTAATAAATAAAACAACAAAGTCATCAGAAAACGTATTAATTCCATCTATAATGAGATAGTGGTTAAAACAGTCGCCTAGTTAGTCATCCATTCGTTTGTAGGTTCAAGCCTCGTCCCATGGAACATATGTTCTCCTTAGTTTAAAAATATTTACGTAGTAAAAATATTAATTATACTTTTATTCCATGTACGCATTACTAAAGTGTCACCACTATAACTTGGCGTGCGAGGGAGGGCGCCCTTGTCGCAAAACAGAAGTTGCCAGGTTATAAATTTATTACACAATACATAAAGTACTGAATGTCCGGTGACCAGTGTCAGAGCCTTCAATATAAATTTGGTCGGGTAACAGCGCGCTCCGCGGCGGCCGCTCTATCTGTCAAACTGTCAGACAATAATATCAGTCCATTTTTTCCTTTTTAGCTTCGCAAAACTTTAATACTTCATTGGCAATTGTTCTTGCACCACCCTGGACTGTTTTGGTTGTTTTGGACATAATAATTCAGTGTATACTGGTAATCAAGATGTCACAGCTCCCGAGCAAATACAAAATTGTATTGAAATACACGGCGAGGGGTTACCGCCGGGTGCGGGCGGGGCGGGTTTTAGTTCCAATCTTGCCGCACGCCAAGTTATGTTGGGCAGGCAATATTTAATTTTTATTTTATTTTAACAAGATTAGTTACAAAAAGTAAATCTTCCACAAATTGGTATCCAATGTTATTTTTAAAAAATTAAGTGCTCAACATTAAAAAAAATATATATATTTTTCATGAATAACTTATAAAGAAACATCTAATATTAATTATGTTCAAATTCGTTTTTGCAATCAGATTCTTGAACACAATTTTGAACTTGAACTAAACTAACTGTTTACACTGTGTGCTGCACTAAATAATACACGAAAGGGCTATTTTTACTTGATTGTTTTTTATTAAAATTTGTGGTTAGACACCACTAATTTATATAAAAAAAATTCTTAAAGATACGTAACTAAAGTTTTTATAAGTACTAGTTTTATCAAATTACCACTGTAAATTTTTTACTATAAAAAATTCTTTTGTCTTGTCATACTAAGTATTGCCAGGGACAATGATAAAATAAAATACTGAACTTACATTGGGGTTTTGTTTGTTTTATTTCATATTTCGATAGATTTTACAGCCAAAGATACAAAAACAATGTAGTATAATATCAATAAACTGAATGAAAAACATATTAGAAAAAGAGCATCATTGTGAGCGCGGATCCATGCTCGATGAGGCACGGTGATTTGAACATAAATTTAGAGTGACCAAGATTTATTGAAAAAATAATTTTCCAAAATTATAATCTACGAAACAGTCTTTCATACGATATATGATTCGCAATAAATGTGAAATAAAAATAACCGAATAATAACCGAAAACAAGATTTGCGCACTACCAACAGACACATTTACGTCATGTTCTTCTTCTTAACTTCAAACTATTGCAAAATAATAAAAATGCAAAATAAACAACAACTTAGACACCGTTATCAGCAACTACTTCAATAAACAATAAAAAACCGTCGCATACCTTTCGCATCGATCATAGAAAATATGGCTTACTTTTAGTTCATTCTAACTTGTTGTGGGCCGTAAATTTTCGGAATTTTTTGTGATTTTTCTTTTTACGAAAAAACCATGAAAACATGCGTATATTAAAAAAAAAAACACACACATTCATATTATTTTATCGTAAGTGTCGAAACGCAATGATTTTTTCATCATTTAAGTAAAAAAATAATCTTTTTTTGAATTTCCATAATGTTGCCAGCGCAACATTTTCTGAAAAATAATAATATTTTTTTTATTTGTTTATTAGAGACAACACTACTATTAATAATAATAATCTTCTTCTGTGTGATATATTTTGTTGCACGGCACGGCACACGACGGGACATCGCACTCATAACACATAAATATGATACACTTTCACACACACACATATTTCAAATAAACGCAACAAAATTGCGTGTATTTTTGTTAATAAATCACTATTAGTATTCAATTGAATCATAAACCAACAAAAACTGACAAATATCGCAAAACATATCGTATATATTTGTATATACGTGTACAAATAAATCGAAAATCGAAAAAAATAAATCGTATTTCCCGCGCACATTGCGCGTGACCTTGACGATGGAATATTTGAATTTCGATTGCACAACACGCGATCGGGGCGACATCTACAACTTCTCTATACGATTTTGACGGCAGAAAAACTTCCGTTTTGATTGTTGATTTAAAATATAATCGGTGATGTTTTTGAGTTGAAAATGGAACGACAGGTCACAACAGGATTTCTCTATTGGGAAAAAATTACGTTTTTCAAATTCGATACGCGGCCGTCGATAAATAAATTATTTTGTGCCTGTCGGATATGTGCGTCCGCGGCCCAGGGGGGGCTAAGAATGAATTTTAACTTTTTTCCACCATTCTGATTGGTTGAGAACATTCATTCGTTCAGTAAGAATAACTTTATTCCGTAATATTATAATAGATAAACGTAAAAATACATGCGGGCATAGAAGCACGGATCCGCGCTGCGGCAGTTTGGAAAATTCATTCACTTCGATATAACTCAAATAAAACATAAGACCCGTGTAATTTTTTTTTTCATAATTTGAATAAATTACTGTATTGGTAGTTCAACTTTTTGCGAAAAATATGTCAGAAATATTGGGAAAAAATGGAAAGTTTGATATTACATGTCTCCATAACTATTGATATTAGGTCATAGTTGTTTGAACATTTTCGACTCATTATCAAGGCAGGAATCCACCTTGTAAAGTTTTTGCTACTAGCTATGAGACACCTTGCATATATATTTGAAAACAACTTTTATCAAATTTTAAGTTCATGAAATCAAATTAATTTGAATTCCAATTAGGTACGACATTACTTTTTTGAATTTTCTAGGAAAAAAGGATCCGCGCAGCGGCAGTTTAAGGAGGTAGCACAGATCCACATTCCGGCATACCAAAGGTTAAAAACTAGGCACTCACGTTTATTCAATCTGTTTACCACTAGGTGAACATCATTACTGTAGATCAGACAAGTTATAATATGAACGGTTATTATAAATTACCTCCATTGCTAAGAGCATTGACATTAGCCCCAGCGGCTAGAAGTCGAGCTATACAATTGGGATGATTCCACTGGCAGGCAGAATGCAATGGCTCCCAACCCATCTTGGTTCGGGCCCCCACATCAGCACCGTGCTGTAGCAGGAGGTTCACCACTTCCAAGTGATCACAATAACATGCTCTAAAAAGTCATAATTCTTTAGTACCTAATAAAAATGATTTGATAAACCTCAGGGGATGTGTTACAGATACTCATATAAGAAGAAAAGTAAATTTTTATTAAAGGTCTGCGTACTGATTGGCCCAAGTCCAAAAAGATTTATGAGATATTTTCGACTTGAGTCATAAAATTTTATCCCAAGAAATTTTTTGGAGACAACTCTCGGCTTTCATGTTAGATTGATGCATAATTATCTGCAGTTTTTTTTTTTGTTGAATTGACATTTATCATTCTATAATTTATGGATAGGCTTAGGAAATTAAAATGTGCATAAAAAACCATGCACATAAATATATGCTTTACCATTTTGAGAAAGGGTGGGAAAACTGCCGGGTCATTTTGCAATCTCAAAGATCTTTTCAGTGAAGAAATGATTAGCGAAATAACATGCTGAGTGGTTTGTTCACTGGTGATATTAGCTTAGATGATAAATCAGGAAATCAGGAATAAAAAATTGGAGTTTGTTTTAATTCTTGGTTGTTACAAAATATTTTTAAAAAAAACGGTGAATAGTTACCAACTGTGTGTATAGCTCTTTTCATATAAGCTTGCAATTGAGTAAATGTGGGTGCAGTGCGTAATACGCTCATTGTTTTGTCGTGTTAAGTTTACGGATATGCCCTTCTCGTATAGGTAAACTTAACACAACGAAAAAATGTACATAATACGCACTGTGCTCACACTAGACATGCGCGCCGAGCCTGATTTTGCCAGCGGCGGCGTGCCGGCCTAAAACTGTCGGCGGCGGCGGCGCGCCGCGGCGTGGCTCATTTTTTTAAGGGATATGTTTTTTAAGGACTTTTTATAAGTCGTTGAAAAACAGAAGTAAAAATATTCAAACTCAGACCCCTGGAAAACGAGCGACCACAGGCGTTGGAAATGCGTGTTAGGCTAATAACGTTAGAAGTATGGCAAGACAGATGGGACACCGCCATCATCGGGAGATGGACACACTCCTTCTTCCCGAGGGTGAGGGTAACAGAAAGAAACTTGAATTTTTCCGGAGGTTATTTTCGGCTCTGGACCACTTCGGGCCACATGACACTGGTCGGCATCTCACAAACGCCGATCTTGTTAGGAATGAAAGAAACTTTCAATGCTTCCGTGAGTTTATTAGGGTGTGGGTGTCCCGTTGGGAAATCTTCAGGGCGACTACTCAATAAGAATCCGAATAAAAATATCCTGCTTTGTAATTTTTGGTACGATAACCTATTATTAATATTTTTCGCCAATTTTTTTCTCTTTTCATTTAGTCTATCTACATAATGCACTTATGATTACCATTACTTTGATTTTCATTTTGTTACTTATATGGTTTTAAATTACGGTCTATTATCTTGTTTTGTATACTTGCTCGTGTTACACTGGAGCTAGTATGGCTGGTGCCGACTTCTTCGGCCGCAAGAGCACTCCTTTTTGTGCTTTTGTTTTTGTGTTGTCTTTTTCCCTACGGGGGTGAATGATCTCCCACTGTCCCTGTCAATCAGATGCACCGGGTGATTTTATTTATCTGTGTTTATTGCCTTTGTCATATTATTGTGTACAATTTTTCTAAATAAAGACGCTCGGACAGTGAAGTGTTTGGGCGGCCGCTCTCCAGCATAAAAATAATGCTAACTGGACGGCGAACATGCTTCGCCGGGCCGATATGGACGCTCTGCGCATAAACGGCTCAGGGTGTGTGGTGGGTCCCCTTCACTGTAGCGTTTCCTGTACATATGTTATTTGCAATATCCACTTAATGGAAGATAAGTATACTCCAATTGTCATTTGTCCCTGCGCTTTGGAGGCAGTGAAGAGGTTTTGTGTGGACGCCTACCCATCCCGCTCGCATTCCTATGAGTGTCGGCGAGGCGGTGAGTATGGCCACTTTAGCATTAAAAAAATGCTGAAAATGGGTGGCGAAAGTGTAGGGCCGATATGTCAGCCATTGCTCATAGAACGGCCCTGGGTGTGTGGTGGGTCCCCTCTTCTCTCACGGGGCTCAGCTGAGACCTTTTGGCATTTACAACAAGGCCGGCAAGTGAAAACTCACGCTTGCTGGGTATGCTGGTAGCTGGGATTGCTAGCACAGCTCTAGCGAGCGCGTTGAGCAATTGAAATTCTTTTTTTCTGTCTTTCCAGTAGATAAGGATATCTTCTTGGACAACTTCTACTGATCTCGTAGTAACGAGGTACTTCCAATATTCTTGTGAAATTTCGGCATCTTCTGTGTCTAAATCTGTGACGTTGCTGCTATATTTCTTGGAAAGTTTTGATAATTATACTTGTTCAGAAGATGCACTTGCAACAGGTTCAGAGTCAGAAGTAGCTACCGATATATCATCTTGCTACTAGATTTGTTGCTTTAATTTGTTTTTTAATGTAGTCTGCCAGAAACGCGGCGCACGTTGTATTTTTATGCTCCATGTAGTTGTCAATTTCAGTCAATCTCAGGTACACTTTTGATTCCATCGCCAGTTACGAGATTGTGCAACCCGTGCCCTAAGCAAAAGTGGCTGTCTTATATAGTCCTTTTAATATTTGATCTAGAATCTGTAACGGTGTGGATTTCTTTGCCAAAACAGACGAAACAGTTTAAAAAAGATCTAAACTTACGGTGTTTCAAAATTTCTAACACCCAAAATCGGCGCGCCGATTAGCTTGACTCGGCGGCGGCGGCGTGGCCCAAGGGCGGCGCGGCGCAGCGGCGCCGGCGCGGCGCGCATGTCTAGCTCACACTAACTCAATTGCAAGCTTATATGAAAATACCTATACTTGAGATTTGACATGCATCTCTCTATTGCTTGTTAAAATAGAACAAATATTGGTAATTTAATGCCTTCTGCTCTTTCAAACTTTTCAAAATAAATAGTTGTAAGAAATCAATATTCTGTATCCATTTTTGCTTTTTTCTACCAATCTGAAGCTGGCCCTTGAGTTTTATTTCCAGAACAAAATTTAAATATGTAACATAAGATTTATTTCACTGTCTCGCTGTGTGCTATTATAGTCGCAGCAACTTGCAAGTTCAATCCAAGTAGTGATAAGTATTAAAAGTGAGCAAAGATAGAAGACGAAGACGAAGAAGAAGAGAAGAAAGATAGATTGCAGACGATACAATACTCCTGTTCCACGCTTCATCATGGGATCTTGTTTTCAAAGCAGCTGAACTGGGTTGCAACATAGTAAAACACTGGCTGGAAAATAATTTGCTAACAGTTAATCTCAAAAAAACTAAGTATTTGACATTCAGCATAGATAAAAGAGGGCAGCCATCTAGCGATTTAAAATTGACTATGCATGATTGCCAACACCAAAACTGTGATTGCACCCCCTTGGAAAATGCAGATAGTGTGAAATACTTGGGAATCATAATAGACAGGCACCTAAACTGGAAACTTCACATTGAACTATTATCGGGAAAACTTTTAAAACTCATTTACCTTTTTAAATCCATACGTAATATTTTTAATAAACAGCAACTCAAAACTATCTATTATGCTCTTGCCCAGTCATTTTTGAACTATGCGATTCCAAGTTGGGGAGGTACTTACAAAACCACATTAAAACCAGCTATAACGGCACAAAAAACCTTGCTCCGAGTCATTAATAAGAAACCATTTACATACCAATCAGACAGACTATTCAGAGAATTTAATGTACTGGACGTTAGACAGCTGTTCGTTAAGTCTACCCTCATCTTCTACATTAAAAACACAAACCACCTAACAGCAACCAGTAACTCGCATTCACATAATACTAGACAAGCATTACGAAACCTTGACGAAATACCAAAAACTAAGACAACACATGGACAGAAAAATTACTCATACATAGGGCCTAAAATATTTAACATATTTAAAACAGACTTCCCGGAAATCAGAATATACTCAATTAATAAAATAAAAGCTTTAGCAAACAACTGGCTTACCTCCAAAGGTAGAACAGCAACTGAAAATTTACTTACTGTAATTGCGTAATAATGTCTTTAAATAAAAATATATACCTATATAAATTAATTAATTAATTAAGGAAAACAAAAAAATAATCTTAAACAAAACTTTAACCCTTTTTGCATTAAACAATTATTCTACACATATTTACACTTGGACTTATGACTAACTCAACTTTCACTAACATTCTACTTGATACTCTATAGATACATAATAACTACCTTATGAAAATAAATACTACTGACGAACTCGGAAAAAAATTATAATTGTGTGCTATAACGCCACTCTGGGACAGGCCTAGCCTAGTAGAGTGGCATAATCCACAAATTAAACAAAACAAAAAAATGTGTAAATTATCTTATGTTTTATCTTATGTTCTATTGTTAAATTAGTATTAAGTATCTTATTTGTAAACAAGGATTTTTTAAATAAATAAATAAATAAATAAATAGAAACTCGTATTCCCCCCCCTCAAATTTCTATTATTATAGAATGTTAGTTTGCCTTTCGCTACAGGTATGCTCCATTTCAGGAATGTGAGCAACCATGATTTACCTGTGCAGCGGTGTGTACCCATCTTCATCCACGGCATTGACAAGATCTGAATTGATCTTTAATAATTTGTATACAACATCTATTTTTCCCTTTTCTGCGGCCCAAAGTATTTCTTTCTGTGGAGTTTCTGTAAAAGATTACCATATTGGTATTAAAAAATATCAATAAGAAAATGTTCCAGTGGGAATATAATAATTAATAACTATGACGATGTCTTTTGAAGACAACAAAGCTAGAAATTGTCTAAATTGGCGCATTTTAGATCAACATTTAGGCAATTTGTTCCGGCTTTGCAATTGAAGTTGAACTTTCATGAAATATAAGATCAGAGATTTGTTACAGATGTGCAGTCAATTCATGCAAAGTATAGTCATGGCTATTGTTTACAATCTAAAAAATGCAAAATATCCTATTATTGGTGAGAACCAATATGGCATGAGTAGAATAGCTTAAAGCAATCAATATAATTTTTACACAAAAACTTCATTTACCTTGCACCCTGCGATTAGCTCGCTGGCTTCACTTTTCGTTTTGGATTTCGTGATATCCAGCTAACGTAAACGACGCATCGGCAAATAAAATTCCTAAACGAATGCATGAGTGAGCGATTTTCTGCAAATTGCGTACCATGAAGGTAAAAATTATGAATAACTATCTACATGAGATGTAAATAAAGATTACCGTGAGGGTTTTTTTCTTCCACAATACCCTGGTCATCATCGTCCCAACCAGACACAAACATTCCCCGGGTTTCTTCATTTTGTTTACGTCGTTCTATTTCTTTCTGGATCTTCACCATATTTGTAGGATTGAACATATCTCTTTCATCTTCGTCGTCGTCTGACATATTTATAGATTAAATCTTTTTGATTCAATACCGGTAAAAACACAGTCCGTCAGTTGTCAGTATCACGTCAGTATATGCCACGTATATGCCGTTTGTTCAGCTTCAGCATTTTTTTTCTATTTTGACATCCACTGATCCACACCACTATATTCTGTGATCCACACTATCCACTAGGGATGGGCGTTGAATGGACGGACTAGTTGAAATCAACCGTTGACGTTGCATCGACGCGTCGACCGTTTACGTTTATCGCATGGACTAGTTGAATTCGTAGACGGTGGACAGCGGACGCCGTGGTCGGTGGACGATTCGAGATTAACGCAATGCAAAGCAACGAGCGAGAGCAAGACAAAACGTCTCCGTTTGTTTCTCTCTCATCTCTCGCTTGTAGATGCCATAGACGTCATAGACGGCTTGACGGGTAATTTCATTTCAACTCTAAAGTACACTACCATAGAGTGCAGATCTGTGTACACGAACTATGACTAAAGATTTGAAATTTGAATACATGCGTAGGGCGAGATAGGCTAAATAAGCTATTATCTATTATTTTTTTACTTGATTTTTTGTGATGTCACGTGCGACGATTCGGTGAATTCCCAATTTTACGCTGTATAAAATAAAACAATTCTGTTTAATTATTTTATTTTTTATTGAACTATTATTAATTAACAGGCCGGCTAGATATTTTTCTAAAATCAATATTTTATTCGATCGATCTCGACTTCTTATATCTACCTGAAAAGGGATGCAAAAATTTAATTATTGTGTTATTTCCTTACTTTTCAACTTTAGCATGTAAATGATAAACAAACTTGTAGGGAATAAAATTTTCTATACCTAACTATGGTCCTTATTCAGGAGTCCAACATTAATTATTATATATGTAATATAATCTTGAATTTAGGTTTAATTAATTTTTATTAAAAATTCCCTATTTTCAACTTTATAGATAAAAAAATAAATCTATTATAATTTTGTTTACACCACTATTTATTGGTTTTTTACATGT